>JAYKAV010000733.1:717111-745848 GCA_035582835.1 Phoebastria nigripes | reverse complement strand
CGATAGGACGAGAGGAAATGGCCTCAAGTTGCGCCAGGGGAGGTTTAGATTGGACATTAGGAGAAATTTCTTTACTGAAAGCGTGGTTAAACATTGGACCAGGCTGCCCAGGGAAGTGGTGGAGTCACCATCCCTGGAGGTATTCAAAAGATGTGTAGATGAGGYGCTTAGGGACATTGGTTTAGTGGGCATGGTGGTGTTGGGCTGACGGTTGGACTTGATGATCTTAGAGGTCTTTTCCAACCTTAATGATTCTGTGATTCTATGATTCAAAGAAATAAAGATAGCCAACTGACTACCACTTCATGTAAAAGATTGGCATTGCTCCAGTGGGATATTCTTTCTCAGTTTCAGAGTTTGTTGTTACTGTTTTAAAGGAAGAGAACACAGAGCCATTGCTGCTAACCCAGAACTTGTTACGAATGCTCCTCTTGGTGATCCTGCCACTGAATGCATCCGCTTTTGATAGTTTACTAAATTGGGACTAATATAAAAATGAGGATATATTTGAAATGTTGGTCTTATTACAGGATCTTATTTTAGTACCCCTGGAAGTTTAGGAAGAACAGAAGACTTAATTTTATAAAATAATTTTCCTGTTTGGCATCTCAATAAAATATTATTCCTTTGCAAAAATACTGCTTTTTTAATTCATAAGTGAAAGTTTAAGTATGACTTGAGACTCTATAACAAGTGGAGCACTACCCTGTGTGGCCATGTTGGCTGGCAGGTAAGGTAGGATGCCTAAGATGAGTAAAAGTATTGCCATCAATTTGAAAAATACTAAAATTCCTAGATAACTCTTAGAAGAGCTGGGAAATTCCAAACATCTCTTCTCCTACCTCCCTCTCTCCCTTCTTATAAAATCCTCACAAACTTTCTTTGTTTCTTGCAAAACTAAGCTAAGCAAAAACTCTTCAATTTTTCCAATTGTTGCTAGTCTGGGGGTTTAGTCTGACCTGGAATTCCTCAGCCCAATGACAATTCCTACCTTACGTTACAGAATAACCTATAGAATAACTCAAGAAAGCTTTCACCCTTCATATGCACAAGTCAGGCTGGTAGTTGATTTATTGCTTTTTTCAGGTAACCCCTATCTAATGACAGAAAGGCATCAAAAACTTGACTCTTCATGTTCTTATCCAGGGAGTGCTGAGAGCAGGTTCTCAATACCTGTCTACAGTGTGAAGGCAAGCTAGAGCACAGTGTATAGAAAACACTTTTCCTTCGTCATGCTGAAATGCTCTCATTTTTCTTCTCATGGGGAGAAGCTATTGCTTATGTCCAGTCCGAACCTCTCTTGTTTCAGTTTACACCCGTTTCCTCTCCTGACACTATCTAAGTATCTAGGTGTGGTCTTCTGAGGGCTGAGCAGTGGGGATAATCCCTTCCTTGGATGTCCGGGCTGGTCCCCTGTCCATACAGTCCATGAGCTGCTGGCCTGTGTTGCTGCCAGGGCACGCAGCTGCTCCTGCTCCACTCGCTGTTTGCCCACACTCACAGGCCTTTCCCGCAGAGCTGCCCCTGCGAGGGGCTCGTTCTTCCCAAGGGCAGGACTGGGCATTTGTCCTTGCTGAATTTCACAGGGTTCCTGTTGGCCCATTTCTCAGCTGGCCGAGGTCCTTCTGAACGGCAGCCCTGCCCTCCAGCGTATTGACTGTTACCCCCAGTTTGGTGTCGCCTGCAAACTTGAGGAGAGTGTGCTTCGTTACCTCCTCTACATCATTGATAAAGATGTTAAAAAGGATCTTAAAATTCATCTTAAAATCCAGGTTGTGTTAAGCAGAGCTCAGCCTTCCCTGCTGCCTCTGCGGTCTCCTCTTAGGTGAAACTGGAGTCTCCTTTGGTATTTCTTCAAATGACCCTTTCTAGACTTACTCYAGTATTTCAGTAAGCTCTGTATTTCTAATAATATTATAATGATTTGGTTTCAAGAAGGCTTGAAGGGAAGAAAAGTTCTCTTTTTTGTTCAAGACGTAAAAGTATTACTGCAGGGTCATGTTGTTAAGAGCATGCTTCCAGAGCGGAGAGTTGCTTGGGTTTAAAAAAACACTGTCATTGAGGAGAAGTGCTTATAAGAGTTCCTCATAACGTGTTGCTATGTTTATCTAAAGTAAGTATGTGAGCCCCCCCACACCCATTGATGTGCATTTATGTACAAAAGTTAGACCTGTAAGTAAATTGTAACAGTAATTTTACTTTCAGCACTTGCTTCAGAAGTTACCAGATGCAAAGATGGGTTTTGGCGGCTGTTCTGAGAGCTGCTGTGGGTTGATTCAGCATCGTCAGAAGTAAACATGCTGCAGATTATTAGGCACATCCCATTAAAATTCTCTTGAGTGGAAAAGAAATCTTTTTCAAAACGAGGAGTACTCACTGTCTTAAGCCAATGTTTTTTATGCCATATTTCTCTCTGTTTATTAAATCTAAGAGTTTTTATTACTCTGTATTCTGTGGAATCAAGTTAGCTTTGGAAGATTGATTTACATTCAGTGCGTGTTGCACATTATCAGAGCAAATGTTCTGGAGTGTGTTTTGCGTTGATAATGATGCATAAATTGTAAAGTACATTTTCCTTATATAAATTGAATGTGGGAATGGCAGTTTCAGAAACAATTAGCAAATAACTGAGCATAAGAGAATATAAGAAGCCAGCCTGAAAGCATCTTTTTCATTTGTTTGTTTCAAAATATTCTGTATTCTTTTTAAGTATTAAGTAGTCATTGTATGGTGCTTATTGTGGAACAGATGTGTTTTCTGCACTTGCCTCCGTACAAAAATTGTAGAAAAACTCTCACTCGGAAGAGCTGTATTGTGCATGGATATTATTCATGCCCCTTGTGTGTGTTTGGGATCTGCTCCTTGCTGTGCTGGCATCAAGAGGGATTGCGAAGGAAGCCTGCTAGCACAGGTAGCACCTCAGTGAATACGTGGGACACTGTGCAAACGCACCAGCCGGATTTATAGCTGTGAAAAGAGGCAGCTTTCAACTCCAGTACCGGTGACTGGGCCGCTTGCCAAGTCTGAGGATTTGGAAGGTAAAGGAGAGTGACCTGTTACAGGATCTCTCCTGCAGGGAGTAAGTTATCAGATTGAACTGGCGACGCAGCAACGAAAGCATGACCAAATGCTATTAAGATAGCAAGTAGGTTTTGAGTACATTAGTTGTGCTTTGCAAGTGGTTTTCCCATGTGGCAGATACAAGGAGCTTGCCCCTTAATAAAAATTAGACAATATTCTGCTTTTGTTATGGGCAGTTACTGCAAGGACCTGTGAAGGTGTAAATCCGCGTGAGGTTTGTTACATGGGAGGTACTGCACCAGAAGATGTTTCAGAAAAGACACACAAAGATGCAGAATTACATTCAGACTTTTTTGTTGTTTTTTCACGGGAGGATGGTTATAGGCTTTGCTGTGAAACCTGTGAGGTGCCACTTTCTAACAGGCTGGTTAGTCTTGTGCCTAAAGCAAGGGACTTTTTCAGGGGTTACATCTGCACTGTGTAATTGCTGTGACTGTAGCGTTGTATAGATTTCACTCAATGTAGCTTGACGCAAAGTAGCTCAGTATTAGAAGGCATGTAGATACAGCACAGGAAAGCTCATGTAACACACTGTGTTTGATTTTACACCGCACTTCACAATAGCAGTGGCTGCAGCATAGACGTCGTTACAAATATTACTGTCACTGGGGGAATAGTACAACAGAGAGTCTGGACAACCATCATTAGCAATCTGCAGCAGTAAGGCATCAGTGTTAAACTTCACACGTTTCTTCCTAGCATCTATCTCCCTTAGTATACTTGTCTAAGAGGCTGTATTTATAGAATAAGATAATTTTATTTTCTTTGCATATGAACTGAATGAAACACTGAAGGAAGCATTCATAGACCAAGGACACCATGTTATAATACCAGGTTAGCCTGCCCATCCCCTGCTCCCCCTCAGCATCAGTTTACACTGCTATTGGTCATGACAGATACTAATGCATCTTGCTCTTGGGGAAGATGCTGTAGCTTCCCTGCACTATCTGTGCTTCTCTGTTCTTGCAATGAGAGGCTTTCCTGGTGTATAATTTCAACCTTCCTTACCGTGGTTTTTGCCCAGTAGTGCTTCTCTTTTCCCTGGTGGATGAAGAGCACTGTTCATTCCTTTTCTTTGCAGCCTGTGTTACCAGCCACAGAAACTTGCATTATTAGCCTCAGCTCTTCCATTGTTGGATTTATAGGGTATAAAAGAAAGGCATGTTTTTGTTGCTCTTGCCACAATGTTTAAATTCATGAGACTCAAACTGAGGTATTTCACCTCAATGTGAAACTGTTAAACTTGCAAAACACGTAAGTTAAGAGGTGCCAATGCTTAGGTATATTCTGAAATAACTAACTGCATGAAGTAGCTAGTGTTAGCTGATGTATCTGTTTCTATTATGATCTTAAACTGTAATAAACCTGAAGCTGCGGTTCGCAATGGTACTTGCTGCTATGCTGGATTTGAATTTATGGAATTAAAATATCTCTGATAGCAAAGGTGTTAGCATTTGTTGATTTTTAAAATACAATAATGTATTAATTACAACAATGCATTAAATACAATAATGTGGTGTTTTGTGTCTGGTATTAATTACAACAATGCATTAAATACAATAATGTGGTGGTTTGTGTCTGGTATTAATTACAACAATGCATTAAATACAATAATGTGGTGTTTTGTGTCTTAAACACTCAGTATATAGGACCAGAGAAAAGGGATCTGACTCAAGCTGTGGAGATGTGTAAAGTATTTCACTCCCCAATTGCTTTGATTTGGACAGAAAATTTCAGTAGGGAGCACAGACATGTTTTGTTGAAATCTTATGTGTGTTAAATATAGTTAATTATGCTGTTCCCACTAGGCACCTCTCTCTACGTTAAAGTTGATGTGCTAATGTTTAACAGCACGTCAGCGTGATGTGGGTGAAGGATGATACAGCGATCTCTGAGCTAAGGCCAGCTGAGCTCACCATGGAGCTGTGGTAGCATGATTGTGCCAGCTAAGAGGCTGGCTAATCATCTAAGCTAATCATCACAGTAGCATATTTTGATTAGTAAAATCAGTAATTTCTTTCCAAATCTACAGTTCTGGCAAATTTTGATATTTTTAGCTTATTTCCACTCAGAATGAAAGATCCTTAAATCCTTAAAATACTGTATAAGAAAAAAGGTATCTGATGTCCTTCATGCATCTCTCATACATTATTCAGTCTTGAGCCTGTTTTGTCTTATAAGAAAGGTAAAAATAAACTCTTCAAATGAATAATGCTTCCTGTCTCATAAAAACATGCGAAAAAAACCCAATCATCTATATACCTGTGATTCTGTACGGGATGGGTCTAATACATAGGTTGCTGATCAGTTGTCATCTGTGAAATTGTAAAATAATGGTCATTTGTTCATAATGTTATTTTTCTCTGTAGACCTCAACTGCTACTGTTAATATAGTGGTGACGGATGTAAATGACAACGGACCAGTTTTTGATATGTTTCTACCTAAAAACCTGTCTGTACAGGAAGAGGAAGCCAATGCTTTTGTTGGTCACGTAAGGGTAAGTTATTAACAGTGCAGAATTAAATTGCTTATTTTATTACCCAAACTGTCCAGACTATTAGGAAAGAGCTCAAAATAACTGTACCTTAGACAAACTCACATCAAAATGTCTTAGGTTTAAATGCAAGCTGCCTATTGTCAGATGCATTTATGTTAACAAAGTCATCTTTTGGACTTTAAAATACAGAATTGATTTTCTTCTTATCTATGCTTAATAGCTGAAAAGGCTTTTTCATTTAAAAATAGCACATTAAAAAACTGTTTTTTGAAGACACATACCACTAAAAGCTTGCTTTATAACAGATTTACAGCGTTACAACATTATCGCCATGTTTTTATACTCTTACTGATTTCTTCTAAAATATTTTTCTAACATACTGAACAAGTGACACATGCGTATATAAAATTGTCACGCATATAGAAAATTTTAAGGCCATTAAGGGGAAAAACAGTTAAACTGTTGACTGAAATAATTGATTACCTGTCATAAAAATAGATGGTGCTTAGGATATTGTTAATTTGAGTGATTTGAAGCTGTGTAAATTTTTATAACCTATATGGGTCTTCTGGGCTACTGAATGCAGATTCAGTCACTTCAAACATACATTGCTTTTTTTGGCAAAGTCAGTTTTTCCTAACATCAGGTGAAAGAAGAAAGTATGAGTTGGGTTTTTTTAAACTAGTAGTTTCATATTTCCTTCAGTGATGGGTTAGCACAAAGGTTGGATGCAATATGAGCAGTAGGTAAAAGATGAATTTGGAAGCACGTTTTTTCAGGAATTTAGGCAAAAAATCTGCCTTTCTTTCCAGTAGCAACCATGTCAATAGAAAATGAGAGCTCCTTAACTGCCTGCTGTATCAGCAGTACCTTCAGAAAGAATAGGATGTTTTGGGTAGCGTGGGAACCATGTTGGGTAGCATATAACCATAATAACTATGTTTCCTTCCAAATTTATATTATTCAGTAAGACATCTATCAATGTTTCTTGTCTATCGTCTTTCTTGTTAATTTTGTGTTCTTTTTGAGTGAACTTCACTTCAGTTGTTTTCTGGTATTTATAAATTGAAAAAATGCTTCTTTGGGATAGGTTGGTGTTTCCTGCCAATTTCGTTACTTATTCACAAAGTTTGATTTCATTCAAGTTATACTTTAGGTTTTGTAGGCTTCTTCAGTACAGTTTCATTTGCACTTATGCTGAAGTGGTTCTGCATATGTCTATGCTCTGCTTGCTGTATAACCTGCTATCATTAAAGGGTGGGTACTGCTCTGAAGCTATCCAAGCTCAGGTGTAATTTTCAAGGGAAATAGCTTTTGTCAGCATTGATGAAGATTACGGTTTTCCTAAAGCTTAATTTTGTTATGCTAGACTGAAATATCAGCCACGTCAAAGGCTGTTTTGAACCCTTGTACATACAGAAATTAGGATCCCTGCAGTTAAATCAGTTTCCATAAATCGCTAAGTTATTGCTTTGGTTTGGTTTGTGTTCATCTTTTGTGGTCATTTTTCATTTTGCATCCTAAAATGTATGGACATGATATTTCAAGTCAGTACCAAATATCTTTAAAATCCATTTTGCGTTTTGCTGGGTGCCCTCAAGGTGCAGTAATCTTCTCAAACACTAGATTGGGTCTATTTTTAGCTTAGATGGAACTATAAAATAAAACAAGTTATTGCAGTAGAACCTCTCTATCTTATAAATTAGTATAATTTCTGAGTTGTGTTGAAATGAAAATATTTAATCAAGCCTTGTGATAGCTTATTCCTACTTGTGGAATGACAGAAACTGGTTATATTATTTATTGTCATGTTTATCACCAGTCCTAATTCCCAGTCTCTGGATGGAAAAAGCTTTCTCTTTGTAGCACAAATACTGGATGTAGTTTCCACTGTTTCATATTCACAAATGCAAATAGATAGTATAGAAAAGAGTGATCTGGGCATTTGGAATTTTTTTCTGGCTTCAGTGAGATTATTGAAATGAGGAAAATGAACATTTAGGTGTAGCTATGTTGTTTGAGGATATTCTTCTTTAAAAGCTGAAACATCTTTTGTTGTGTTGTTGTGCTTCACGGTACTTTAGAACCACAGTAGGTATGGGAGAGGTTTCTATGGGAATACATTTTGTATAGAAGCTGTAATGTGGTTAAAATATAAAGGCCTATTTTAGATGAAAATAGCCTGGTAAAAGACGGTAGCCCTTACTGTGTCATGTGTTTTCACTACCAAGAATTAAGCCGCTGACTGGCAAGCCTGCTTTTCAGAATGTCTTTTACTATAGCATTTCAGACAGAAACCTGAAATCCACCAGAGCGAGCAGTGATATAGATGAAAAAATATAAACAAACAGGTTTTGTGGTGTCCCTTTCCCTTTTGGATGTTGGCTTCCCATTTTGCATGGGGAAAAATATAGCAAGAGATTTTTATCTCAAGACCCAAGAAGATACGGGCCCTGCTGCTCATTGGGGCAGAGGACCTAGCGACAAAGGATATGGAAAAGGTGCTCAACTACTTTGATGCCTCAGGTTTTTTTACTGGTAAGATTTGGTATCGGGATCATCAGCTGCCTGAGCCCAGTGTCAGTCTGGGGGAGGAAAGCACTACCCACAGTAGAAGATGATAAAGTTATGGGCTGTTTAAGGAAATAAGACATAAGCAATGACCTGGATGCTGAAGGATTGACCAAACAACCTCCAGAGTTCCCCCCCAACCAAATTCATTTTGTTTCTAATCGGCTTACTATTTGAATGTGTTTTATAGTGAAATCCATGATTTTATTCGTGCAAGATCCACCAAAATCAATTATTACATGGTTTGATTATTAACAGCAGCTACTATTATTATTATTTCTTTTTAAAAATTTTTTTACAGTTGCCAGCTGACATGATAGTAATGCTGGCAAGTCTGCGGATATATTCTATGATGTCAGTAAGTAGAAAGGTAAAGCTGTAACAAATTTATCAGTACCTATATTAAAATGTTAGAAGTAGTCTAGATAACATGTGAACAGCTATTGAAATGTTTTTCCCATTCTTGACTTTCTGTATGGCCTTTCTCTTTCTTTCCTCTCCTGAGACTGCAAAACTTCTTGTCTGCTCATCTATTCTAAACAAGTGATGAATCACATTCACACCCTCCTTTTGTCCCCTCTCCCCTAATACAGGTAAGGTTATAAGCAATTTGGAGTATAAAACAATTAGGTCAAACACTCCCATGAATGACTCCTGCCACAGACAAGAGATTTCTGTGCTCTACTTTGTTTTGAGTGGGAAAGTTGGACTTAAAAAGGGATTCCCATAAGGGCTTAGGTAACATTTGGGAATTTGTTTCCCAAGGAGACGCAGAACAAGGGCAATGAAAGATTTTCTGTCAAAGAGGGGAGGGCTTGTTATGGGCAGGGAGGCAGTATTCACACTCTGAAGTGCTCTCGCTCTCCGCCACTCTGATGGCTCTTTGCTAGCTGGAGTTCCTGAAGGCACTGGCATAGGAGTGCTGCCTCTGGGGATTTGAGGAGCATACTGAAGATTAGAAGAACAAAAGCGAGAAAGGATAAGGCTGGAAGTGTAGCAGATATATTTCAAATCCCTTTTATTTTACACAGTGTTGTCTAAATGGGGGCAGTTGGAGGTGTATTAGATTCCCTGCTGTTCTTTCATGTCTGATCATGGGGATCCCYCGGCAAGACAGGAGGAGAATTGCTGAATGAAGTTCTCTACAAAGGACCAACAGGAAACAAAAAGCTTCAAATGGGAAACCTGAAAAAGAAATTCAGGTACCTTATTGTCTGTTGCAGTCTGAAACAGCTGAGGTCCTGCTGAAGATAGGGCATCTGAAAGATTTGCATGGTACAGTGTACTGTTTATCAATGCTAGGTGCATAGGAGGTGAAAAAGTGGAATGAAATTTAGGTGGGGATCAATCTACCGACTGCAAAATCTGCAAACGGGTTCRCATTCTTGTTCAGCAAAACACAGTCCCGAATAGTTTGTTACAGACCTTAAAAATGCAGTCTGTGATTAAATAAGAAGCGGTTGACCTGATGGGGCCCAGGAGAGGAAACAAATCACTCGACTGAAGTTTTTATTCATCTGTTTTTTACCCAGATTCATTCACACACACCCATCGTTTGTTTATTGTAGGCATATTTTTGTGTCACTGATCAGCACTGTCTGAAATCTCCAACATGAACATGTTGGTATCAAGGGGAGATAGGGACATGAAAGGAAATGAGAAGGAAAATATGGATAAAGAATTACATGGCAGTGAACAAACCAACCCCTAATCAGATGTTCAAGTAACACTGGACCTTAGATCTTCCCTAAAATGGAGACAGTATAAATAAGCTCCAATAACGAAAGGGGTTTGCAAACTGTGTGTGTAATACCTCTGTCTTCTGCTGCTTTTTTAAAATGAGAAAAGAAATGCTTAAAGAAAGTAAGTTGCTCTTTATGATGGAGTTATTCTACCTATTGRAAGAGCGAGCTTTGGAGGACTTCCTTTGATTGTACAGTACAATGGAAATATTTTACTTTTCTATTTATGTAATAAATGTAAATTATATCCAATTATATCCAATAGCATCTGTCCACTACAGAACAAAGCAAGGCAAAACTGTAAGACAAGTGAGTGAGACAGAGATATGGCCTGTATGGCACCAGTCTACTGATTCTAGACATTTTCTTTTAATGGTATGGAAGTGTTTTTGAATGTGTTGTGTAAAGAAGCAAACGATCACTTTTGAATGCTAATGAAATGTCATTAGGATGCCATTTTCCTAACAGAGCTTTCTGTCTGTGAATATCAGCGAATTCTTACAAGCTTCTATTTTTATTTAAATTCATAAGGTGGTAAACCCTGCAAGTCTCATGATTTAAAGCCCAGTTTAAGTTTCACAGATGTCAGTAAGGCTTTTTGGGTTCGACTAAATGACCTCTAGAGATCCCTTACAACTACATGATTCTGTGTTTCTGTACACAGGAAAACTGCTTCAAATGCTGATGAGGTATTACATTACAAGATTTTGTTGTTGAAAGTCTAGAAAGGAATCTTGCTTTACCTAAATCACCGCTGTCATGTTTTCTGCGTGAAGGCTCATAGAACACGGTATGATTTCCCACAACCTACACTGTAGATTACACCTTACCTGTATTAAAAATACCAGCTTCTGAAATTAAATTCACAGGTCTCCTGTACCTTTAGACAACTTGTAGAAAAATTAAAGGTAGAGGAAAAAGGACATGACCAGAAAAAAGGGAGATTTATTGGCAGGAGAGGACAGTCTGTGAGGGAAAGGAATTAAGCCATTGGGGAAGAGTAAAATCATGGCCTCTGAAGTAAATCTCAAATACCCAGAGTGACTGGGTATGAGTGAGTGGGCCATGACTACTGCTCGCTGCATAATACATTACCTAACAACATATTTTGTATTCATCTTATGTATGTAAAAACAATAGGAGCAGCTAGGATTTTGAAGTCAGAATCCATAAAAAATTAATCAGAATTTAAAATCGGAGAATCGTAACATGGCAGATGGACCACAACCAGAGGAAATTCAGACTTTTGTCTTCTCAGTTGCAATGTGTGCATCTGTATCAGTAATGTATCTGTTACCATTTAGTGCTATGACAACCACTGTGTGTGTGTGTGTAGGAATGAGGTGCGACTTTCCGGTGCAAAATAGCTATTAAACTGTTATTCTTGGGCTTCTGTTTGTGCTCATTCCTGGAACTTCCATGTAGTTTCTTGTAAATGATTGGATCATCACAAGGTCATTTTGATAGGACCTCTGTGGTTTCATTTCCTTGCATGCTTATTAAGAAAGTTTTCTACATGGTAGATTAGAGAGGCCTTCAGTAAGGCTTTCAGCACCGTCTCCCTTAAGATCCTCGTAGAGATGCTGGTGACATAAAGACTTTCATAGTTTCATGTCAGACAAGACGTGCGGAGGGGAGAGTATTTCCAATAGGGCATGGATGCGCTCAAGTCCTGTTGCAAGTGCTTTTATTCTTGCTTCTTGCCCAGCCCGTATCAGTTTTGTCAGCCCCTAATACCTGATCAGGGTGGAAGAATTGTAGCTTCTCTGAATCACTGCATCCGCAGAGTCTGCCTTTAATCTTTTGCATCTGCATGATAGGATATGCTCATGTCAGCTTGGCTGGACGCTGCTTAAAGTTGTGTACAGAAGACATGTTGGGATTTGCTTTTGGTTTAAGCTAAATGGTATGCTCCTTGCTTTCCTCAAAATGGTAAGTCTTGGGCAGTATTTTCTTTCTGACCTGGAAGGGGATATGTAAGAAGGATGAGAAATGCAGAAAATGGTAACTTCTACGAATAGTGTTCGCTATATATTTTAACTTAATTTTATCTTTCTTTCCCCTTATAGTTTCTCAGATTTTATAATTAGCTGTCATAATAATTATTAAAGGCTGCATCTCTACTTAGATGGTGAGAAGAAATGAAATGACAGCTGTTGCTGAAGCCGATGTCGTCATCCTGTGTGCTTCTAGTTGGATTTTCACCTGTTTGTTAACAAGCAAATTCCTTCAGCCTCTTAAAACAAGATAGATGTCACGGTTTCAAGTCCAAACCTGTGGCATGAGAAGAAATAGTTGCGGTCGTATATTTGTGCAATTTTTTTTTCTATCTTAGACTAGCAGTGCTAGGCAGGATTAGCTTCTTTCTGCTGACACCCCTAAGGGGTTGCATAATTCCTGGAAGGTATTTTGCAGGATGTGGCCGCAGCCACGTGCCCTCTGCTTTACAGCAGTTCCTTGAACTTAGGTGAGCTTAAGACACAGGTCAAATAGGTTTAAAAAGCTCCTTGCCACCCATAACGTGGTAAATGGGGTGACTTTTTAAACTAAACRGATTTCAAAAGCTGTGCTCTTGTCTTTCCTGTTTCCGATATTATATTTGTGCATTAATTTACATCTTTGTCTTCAGAATAATAACATTTGTGCTTTAATGCAGTGCAAATTTTGACATTTGTTATCAGAGGAGCATTTCAATCATTTTCACGTTCACGGCAGTTGATCATTGAGAGTCCAGGGATTTTTGTATGAAAGGAATTCTTGTTTTTGTCTGCCTGACACCTTACATCCCAGTGTGTTTTTAAGCCCTTTCATCTATTTCAGCCTGATGCCATACTAAATCTTCTGAATCAGTGGTTTCATGTCTCTAATACATGCCCATTTAGTATTTTGATGGCCGATTCTGTTTGTTTAGATTTGGTTGTTCAGATTTCTGTCACTGGGATAAGAAATTACTGTTTTCCTGAGCTTACAAATTAGAGTGGTTTCTACTGGGCCTGCTAACTTTTGACTGCAGTCTCTCATTACAGATGTTCTTCCTGTGATTGACCAATTGTCTAGATTAGTGATTCCTTTTTTGAAGACTGCCTGGTAGAAGGAGAAGTTGGGGAGTTTTCTTGTGATACATGGCAGGTGTCTAACTTYCTTCTAATATTCAGACCTTGTGGCCTCGATATCTGTAATTGATATAAGAAAACTAATTTCCTTTAAGTATTCTTCTGTGAACAAGAGAAGACAACAGAACACAACTGAGAGTGTTTTAAGAGTCTGACCGGTGAGATAAGTTGTTTCAAATCCAAATGTTGGCTGTTACGTTCCAGCTCGGATTCTAATTCTTATGTTCTCTAATTAGGTGGGCTTATGAGGAGAGCCAGCAGTCTAGAGAAATGACAAAAATAACTTTAAAATGGATTAACATATTAGAGAAATGTTTGGGAGCCCAGCTAAATGTGGAGATTTTAAACAATACAAATATATTTAGTCTGTGATTTAGAAAGCTTTGGAGTTTTATTTTTGCTAGCATGTATATTCATTGGTTTAATCTCTGAATTGCTTGATCATATCATTGCCAAAGAACATCTCGTGATAAAAGCAAAATTTCTAATCATCTTTCAAGTAAAAACAGGCAGTGCAAGTCTCTAAATTTAGGATTTGGTTGCGTGCCAGACGAAAGAAAGCTTGTCTATTTTTAAGTGTTACAATGTGATTAACTTTTGTAGGAGTTCACCAGTCCATTAAATCATGTTTTTGCAGCCATGAGCTTTCCGATTTTCGTTTATTTTAATTTATATTTGCTTGTAGCGTTTAACTGTTCTTACTGTGTAGTTTTATTTAGAGTCACATTTAATTGGTTTCTGAACTAACCCTCCAGATGCACTGGAATTAGCATTGACTATGAAAGTAATTATCAGAGGTTTTCCCATCTTGTTAATGGTTAAAATATGTCAGTATTTGAAAATTTACCATGTGCTACCTTTACCCTAACAAATTGCTCTAAGTGTAGTTATGAGAAAAATGATAAGCTGGTATGAGTTGGTAGTTCAATAAGATACTTTTTCTTTTGAAAAGTTCCTGGAGGATATACACAAAAGCTGTAGTGTTTTTCAAAAGCATGTGTGTGTAGGGCATTAGTTTGTTCTCTTAAAAAAGTAGGAGTTGCCTTGAAATTTCAAGATAGCCAAAATTTGAGGGTGCTGCCTCTGAGTTTCATTTTTGCCTCTCCAATTTTTTTAGACCAGCTACACCCAATGGGACTGCCCCAACCAGTGATAGATCACTGAAGTTGGCCCCTGATATTACAGTGTCCAATTTTATTGTATATTCTTTATATCGTCTGTCTTCAAGTCGTTTTTTGCAGGCCAATAATTCAGAACATTTGAGATTTATCACACATTGTAACTAAGCCTCTGTCTCTTCTTGCAGTGTAACGTTAAGTTTTGTAGCATGTCAGAAGTTATATAGCAGAATCAAGTAAATTAAAAAGCCTTCTATATACTTTCAGTTGAGCATGAACACAGAATAAAAGCATTATATCATTTCTTATCTGAAACTTGTACAACACCTGCAGTCCTCTAATCCTGCAAGTCTGTAAAGTACTTTTTTTTTCTTTATGCAAATAATGTAATTTAAATGTCAGTTTTGTAGGAATTTCTGCAGAAAAGAACTCTTGTAGGTTTTGGGGCTGCAAGGGAGTATTGCAACTATCYGTAATGGGCATACAGCGGTGCCGTGTATGTTTAGGAGCATGATTTATTAATCTAACTGCGTGAAACAAGAAAAGTGTGTGCGAAACTGCTGACAACACTGGGAGGACAAGAGTATTTCCTTATTTCCTTACTTCTTTTGATGTTATTTTGAGTCCAGCTGACAGAAATCTTTCAAAACTGTTGGTACCTTCTAATCTTTTCCTTTGCTTAGAGCACGTAATGAATGAAATAGGGAAATGAAACCAGGCAAGAAGAAATGAAAGAGAGGAAAAGCCTTCCTGAAATATAGGGAAGAAGAAAAATTCCACACTTTTATGGATGACTGATTTTCCCTCCTTAAAATATTTTTAAATAAATACCAAGAGGTCAGAAACATTTCAAATATCTGTGGCCTCTTACTGCATCTGGGAGATGTTAATTTTGTCCTATGAGCACAAACAGTAATCTCCCTGAAATACAAGTACAAAATCCAATTTAGCACTCCCACCCACACTTGATGTGCTATTTGACACAATTGAGGGGCTTGGGAATCTTTTAAACCCATAATAATAAAAAATTAAATCCATAAATAATAAACCCATTAAACCCATAATAATAAAAGAAATCACGTTATCATCCATGAAAACAATTACCCAACTCCCACCAACAGCATCCTTTGTATCCTCCAGCACAATTTCCATCCCTCCCTCAAGCGGCAGTGTTTGCTGGAATACTGGAGAGGCTGTCGGAGATCAGGAGCTTTTGTTGGGGTGGGTATGGATCATGGGGAGCTTCTGTCCCTGAAGAAGACCTGAAGGAAAATTTAATCTGGAGGAGGTTGGGTTGGTGGCAAAGTGGTCCCTAAGAAGTGTTTCAGCTTGCAGCTTTAATGAGGAGACACCTGTGATGTTTGCCTCTGCTTTGTAGACAAGTATGAATAAGAACACACTGCCTTATTTTGCTGTTTTCCACCTCCAGCAGTCCGAGCATAAACCCCCAATTAACCTGCTTAAATCCTGTTGTTAGCCATTCTGAGCAAGAGTTGTAGATACTAGTAGGAGATTTCTTTTGAAAAGAATGATAATGATGTAATCAATATTGTTAACATTTAAGCACTTGTCATTATATTTCAGAGTTAATGATCCTTCAAGAGATATTTTGGTAATTCAGATCTCCCAGAATTGTATTTTCAAGCTGTTTGAGACAGAGGAAGATAATTTGTTACTCTGGAACACTGTTGGTTTATATTCATGAGGGTTTCTTAGTAATGTTGAAGCATAGCTGGTAATGCAAATTTGAACTTACCACAACAGATAAAGGCTACCACCTTGTAGATTATGGTATCTCCAGTAAATGTGGGATGTATTTTCCAGGAAATAAAGTAATGATTCACTTATGTTCCCGGGTTTCCAGGTTGGTTCTATCGTGCAGTACTTTATAAGTTAGCCCCGTGAGAGATGGAAATGAGAGTAGTCACGTAGATCTGAGGGGTTACTAGAATAACAGCAGTAGTTACTAGAGACTCTTCAGAGGAACATGCTTTTCCTAATTCTGAATAAACATAATGAGATGGGAGAGGTGGAAATACGCATCTCATCTTTCTGCATCTCTTGCAGCATTGGCAAGAGGAGCCAGTCAGCAAGGGACTGTTYTGTTTCTTTTCTTTTTTWAAGTCTAATGTATACTCCTGCAGATGCTCTCAGTTTAAAGAAAATAAATTACCTGAGACCTGTGTAAAGCAGGCTCCTCTATCCTGACAAAATCCCTTTTGGTTAGGCCACCTTGACTTAGGTGAATTTATGAGCTCTTCAGTTGTGTAACACTGGTGTAGTAAATTTGCCTAACAGGCTGCTTGAACCACTTTCAGTAAGAACAGAGGAAAACCTCTGAGCATGCAGAGGGATGGTTCTGAATTTTTCTTTTACCCAGAATAGCAAAATCAGCTTAGTTTCCTATCCAAATTTACCAAGTGTGTTGCATGTGATTGCAAGCRATTGAACACCAGAATGTGTTGGCAGATTTTGGGGTAATGTGATGGGTGGGAACCCAGGTGTTGCAGTAGCGCTCGTGTGAAGGCCGAGAGTGCCTCAGGCTCCTTCGCTCTCTTGCTTGTTACCCAGCTCTGTCTCGACAGGCACTCGAACTGATACTTTCCTTCCCTTTGATGACTGTAGGGATGAGGGGAATGAGGGCTTGGGTTAGGGCTGGATGCGACAAAAAAAAATCTTCTAGCAGGAAAACAAGGCAGAAATGAGTAGGTTCTTTCTTCAGTTGTCTGGTCTTGACATCCCGCTGTGGCGGGGGAAGAGTGAGTGATCGTCTTTGGAAATGTGGATTATCACTTGTGCTGCCCTCAACTTCGACAGCTTTGGCTTATCGTAGGGGGGAAAAATGTGTTCTGCACGTATCCTACGCATACACGCAAGGTCAGATGTGTAGGGATTTGAAGCTAGGGTGATACAGAGACTGCGCTATGGGGAATAGAAAGAAGTCTGGCCAATTTTGTGCTCAGTGTTTGCCTTGACCTTTTTTACTCCTAATGGACCTTACCTAATAGAAGAAATTACTAAGAACATTAGTGTAGCCCAGAGAAAAGCGGTATCTGTGATTTGTATCTCATTGTTATAGCTGAAAACAGACAAGGGAACTGGTTGCTGCATGAGGTTCAACAAGGCCAAGTGCCGGGTCCTGCACTTTGGCCACAACAACCCCATGCAACGCTACAGGCTGGGGGAAGAGTGGCTGGAAAGCTGCCTGGAGGAAAAGGACCTGGGGGTGCTGGTTGACAGCCGGCTGAACCTGAGCCAGCAGTGTGCCCAGGTGGCCAAGAAGGCCAATGGCATCCTGGCCTGTATCAGAAATAGTGTGGCCAGCAGGAGTAGGGAAGTGATTGTCCCCCTGTACTCGGCCCTGGTGAGGCCCCACCTCRAATACTGTGTTCAGTTTTGGGCCCCTCACTACAAGAAGGACATTGAGGTGCTGGAGCGTGTCCAGAGGAGGGCAACGAAGCTGGTGAAGGGTCTGGAGAACAAGTCTGATGAGGAGCGGCTGAGGGAACTGGGACTGTTTAGCCTGGAGAAGAGGAGGCTGAGGGGAGACCTTATCGCGCTCTACAACTMCCTGAAAGGAGGTTGCAGCGAGGTGGGGATTGGTCTCTTCTGCCAAGCAACTAGCGATAGGACGAGAGGAAATGGCCTCAAGTTGCGCCAGGGGAGGTTTAGATTGGACATTAGCAAAAATTTCTTCACCGAAAGGGTTGTCAAGCATTGGACCAGGCTGCCCAGGGAAGTGGTGGAGTCACCATCCCTGGAAGTATTTAAAAGACGTGTAGATGTGGCGCTTGGGGACATGGTTTAGTGGTGGACTTGGCAGCGTTAGGTTAACAGTTGGACTCGATGATCTTCAGGGTCTTTTCCARCCTAAGTGATTCTATGATTCTCTCCACCTCTGGTAACTGTATACCCAGGTAATTCAGCTCAGCATTGGTAAATCATATTACATTTATTGGGATGTTGCTGGCTTCTGTTTTAAGGGTAGTGAGAAGTTCAAGCAGGGCTGATTTTTGAAGCAGGACTTTCTGAAAGCTCAGCTCCCCGTTGTGCAGACCTCCTCCTCCCTTGCCTTCCGGTCGAGGCTTGTGACACCTGCATGCCAGCTTGTACCTGTCAGTGACAGAGCGTGGGGATGAAATCGGGATGACTTGAAGTCATCTATTTTGATACAAAGCAATAGCTGCAAACAGGAACAGATAGTAACCATGCCACCAGCGAGTCCTTCAAGGACTTCTCCATGGAGCTGCTGCCCACAGGCTCTGAGAGGCTCTGTGAAGTGATTTCCATGTGGAAAGAGTTAATTTTGTATACCCTTGAGATAGGATTCTTTTAGAAAACAGATTAAACTCTTTCATATCCATAAAGAGTACATTATCTCTTTTCAAGTTTATAGTGATAAAATGTTAATTAATGGAGATCTTAAACTGTAGAAGCCATCTAATTTGGTAAAATAATAGCATTTCCTAAAAGCTTTTTTCACAATAAAATCTGTTTTGATTCTTTAAAAACATGTGCTTCAAATTTAACCGTATGCAGCTGTGTACGGGTTGCCCAGGGCTGGCAGCGGGGCTGAGGGGTCTCTGTGGGGAGAGGTCAGACACAGCTGGTTCCAACCGGTTCCAGCTGGCTCCAGCGGCCCCCACAGGGCACAGCTGAGCCCCTCAGCGACTCTGGAGGTGCCTCTGGGAAAGGGAATTAAGAAAGGGCAAAACTCCTCCCGGCAGTGAGGAGTGAGGAACAGCCCTGCAAGCACTGAGGAGGAAGAGGAGCTTCAGGTGCCGGAGCAGACTCCCCTGCAGCCTGTGGGGAGACCACAGTGGGGCAGGAGAAGGTGTGGGGACAGGGAAAGGCTGTTGTGGGATATAGAAGTCCTTCTGCTGTGCGGTAGGGGAGCCTGGGCAGGAGAAGGCAGCCCCTGGCGTGGTCTTGGCGGCCACCACATATGGCGTTCTGGCCTTTCCAAGTCTCTCGGGGTCRCAAAGCTGCCTGTAGGTAGGTTGGACAGTGCTTGTACAACTTGTTGTAACTTTTCAGCTTTGCCCTTCTCCTCAGTGGCTGTGCTTCTGCATGGTGTTCATCAAAGATGGGTAACGCGAAGCCCTGCCCGAGCAATGGGATGGTGGCTTTGTAAATCGGCAGTAGTCGTCTCTGGTGTAATGCCACAGATAGAGCAGGAAGCTTGGAGAAAAGCTGATTTTTTTATCTAATAGATAATCAGAGAATCCATATGGTAGAAATTTTAGTGGACAAAGTGCAGCAAACTTCTGTTTGAGGGTTCAGTCAGAGCGTCCTTCTGAAATTTGGATTTGCCCTGTGCTGTGGAAGCACAGGACCAAGATATGTAAAAATGCACAGAGCTAATGCTTGTCTTCACATGTCTTTGGTTGACTTCTTACCAGTGTTACGGTGGTATTATAACAATTAGTTTAATTGGATTTAATAATGATGATTTGCCTGCTACTCTGCGTGGAAACAAATCAGTCCTGCAGAACGTGGAAAAGATGTTTGTGCCCAAGGATGTACGCAAATGAGTTTACAACATACATAGTCATGTTTTTAGGAACCAAATTGCAAAGCCTGCCATATATTTGAAAGTAATTTTAATTTACTTTCCTAAAAAAATAAGTTTCTCTATTCAAAAACATACTTCCAAGTTAATCTTAAATAAAAATGTTACCTGGTTTATTCTCATAGTTTCCAATGGTGGTAGTATTTCAGATTACTGTTAGAGATTTTTGTGGAGTTTTTGTTTGGTTTTTAACTCCGGGTGTTTAGTATCAATTTAGTTGCTATAATATGGCTTTGGCTTAAATAGAGGCTAAGTATGAGGACTGACCTCATGCATGTGTTGGAGATTAAGTCTTATGAAAGTGAATCTTGCTGTTAGTGTCTTATCCAGAAGCTCTGCAACTTACTCTGCATTTCCTATACTTTGCTTTTCTTTCAGTGGGGCTAAGTGTCTGTTATTGTATACTTTAAACTTTTCTCCTTGAGTAGCTTTCTGATGGTTTTCCGGTATGTCATCTAGGAGGTCTTTCTGCCCCAAATCAGTTATTTCTACGGAGGAAATAGAATTGATTGTAAACTAAGCAAAACAACCATACGTTGGAAGTTGTTGATTAAAAGGATGTGTTATCCGTAGACTGGTCATTACGAAGTTGTAGCCATTACTGCTTAGCGCATTGATGTACTGCAGGGGGAAAGCACAGTGAAATTTTTCTTATTAACAATTTTAATTAACTTTTAATTGATTTTGAGGGAGATAAATGGTTTCATTACAAAGTCTTACAATGAATACCTTCACCAGAATTAAACATTCATGGAAACTTCCTGACAATTGTTCTGATAACAAAACATGAAAATCTCTTATGATCTTCCCAGATGTCTGTAGCCTCATTTATAAAGTCAAATAAATGAAAATACCTTGCTCACAGAATGCCCTTTGTTTAATTTACATAACTTTATTCATCATGCCATAATTTAATTAAGAGGAGGAAAAATAACAGGTCAGCATTCAGACTATGTTGAGGGCCTGGTAGCTCTAGGAAAAACATACGAATTTTGTCCATCCCTGTAAGGGCGGTTATGTAATAGCAAGAATTATTTGGCTGATACTGAAATTTGAGACTTAGTTCAGTATGTGAGAACAAAGATACCAACTGAACAAAATCTAAACAGTTTTCTATTGCAATCATCTGCCTCTTCTGAGTGTAGAAGAATAAGGATGAAATGTGATAACATCTGGTTTTGAAGAACATGATAAAAAAACTATAGTAAGTTAAGTAGTTCTTCAGAGAGCAATGATTAAAATATCACTAAATGTGACGAACATGTTAAGTGAGATGAAAATTTCTAACTAATGTGTCCATTTGAGCTATCTGCTGACTCCATCCATCTTTCACCTAAGCGTGTACTCCATAATGATTTGAGCAGCAATGAAACACCTAAATCAAACAGTGTAAAATAAAAATTCCCCTCAGACACCACCTAACCCTGAAGGTACTTCAGCATTAGAAGTGTCTGAGGGCTTGACTTTAAAAGCATCTAGTTTGTCTTCTGCTTATGTGTACAGTTGTCCAAGGCTGAGCAACTAAACGTGTATTTTCTCCTGAAGTCCAGTTGGGATCCAGTAAACCTACCTTCTGTCACTGTGAATTAAGAGGTTTGTTTCTGTGGGATATTTTCTCTTCAGCAAAATATCAGAGAGAGACAAGCTGCCGTAAACAAGAAATGCTGAGTAGCCACACGTGCATTAGTACTCTGTTGAATATTACCCTAGTTTACCTTGTTACTCCCATGTAGGTATGTCCCTTGTAGGTATTTAAAATGTGCATTAAAACATGGTTCTTTTTTCTGTTTGTTTAGGCTACGGACCCAGATGCTGGTGTTAATGGTCAGGTTCATTACAGTTTGGCAAACTTCAACAATCTTTTCCGAATCACATCAAATGGTAGCATTTATACAGCAGTTAAACTGAACAGAGAAGCAAGGGACTATTATGAACTTACTGTTGAAGCAACAGACGGAGCTGTGGACCCTCGCCGTTCAACACTAACTTTAGCGATCAAGGTGCTGGATATTGATGATAACAGCCCTGTTTTTACTAATGCTTCCTACACTGTCTGTGTGCCAGAAAATCTACCACCAGGCACTGTCTTCCTGCAAATAGAGGTAAGAAAGCATTATAGAGTGAAGATGATGTTGTAAATGTTCTGCAATACTAAGCATGTTCTTATTTAACTTGTCAGCGAGACTGCGGTAAAAGATTGCAAACCGGAGTGGGGGAAGTTATGATGCTTAACAGACTGAAAAATGCATGACCTTTAGACAGGTACATAAAAATACTTGGAAGCTGAAGTTCATTTGGAAATAAGAGCAATTATTAAAAAACAAACAAACAACAAAACCTACACTACTATTGTCATTTCTTGGAATATTGTTTTACACATTTAAAGTGCTTTTGATTTGTTTTTGAAAGCTCATCATATTGCTTCTACTTGTTTACATTAGTAGCAAAAGAGAGCTTTTTCTCAACCAATTTAGACATTTAAGTCAAACCTGGATGTCTAACCTCACGTTACAGTTAATGGAAATAAATAGTTGCTTCCAGAAGCAATTCATCCAATACCAAGATCATCATCTAAGATAGCTGGAGTAAAGTGAAGTGAACACCTGGAGGTGTTGTCTTCTCTTCACCGAGTTTAAAAGATACTCAGACAAGTGAGAGTTAATTGTTTGAGGATGAGCTAGATCTCTAAAGACAGCTGAGATTCACTTCCCGCAAGCAGTCTATATATCCTCCTGATGTTTTGGTCAGCATCCTTTAATGAGAAGAATCTTTCCTGAGATAATTTCAACAAGAATGGTTTTCTCTGAACCTGACTGCAGATAAATCTAATGTCAAATTACAGCTAAAGCAATCACATAATACTCCTTATCCTGATGAAAATTAATATTCTTTGTCTAAATACTGGTATGAAATAAAAACATCGCTGCTGCCATACGGGGTGAGATCAAACGTCTGCTTAGCCCAGCGTCCTCTCCCTGGCAGTGGCTGATAGCAGGTGCCCAGGGAAGAGAACAAGAACAGACTGAGCTTCCAGTGACTCTTGCCCAGAATACTGTGCTCATTTCCTGTGGCAGGTATCTCTGGATTTTATAACCTTAAGTGGATTTGTCTTCCTTGTGTTTGTGCAATAGTATTATGGACATCCAGTACTATTAGAATAATACAATGAAACTAAAGTTGTTTGCAGTAGTTTGCTTTTTTGTGTTCTTTAAATCTAGTAGGGATTTTTTGTGAAAATTGATTTTGTTTGGTTTTACGTACCTTTTTTTTTTTCTGTATGGCATGCCATAGGCGAAGGATGTTGATCTTGGTTCTGATGTTAACTATCGAATACGGACACAGGAAGCACTACAGTATTTTGCACTGAACAAGTATACAGGCGAGTTATCGCTTTTGAAGTCCTTGGATTATGAATCATTCTCTGACACAGAAGCAACCTTCACCTTTCTTGTGGAAGCCTTCGATAGCAAGGGCACTATGCCTCCTGGTCTCGCTACTGTCACAGTAAGAGTAAAGGTAAGAGGAGTAACTTGTCCGTTGGTAGCATCCCCTCCCATTTGTTACAAAATACTTCATCAACCCTTACAGGTGTCCTGATGAAACACCAGAGCATGCCAGCAGCGTGTCTGCTTTCTTGCTTTTTCACTTGTATGAAGCTACTGGCTTTTTCTGACAGCAACTTGTTCAGTTAAACATATACTTTATAACAGCCATAATTACTTTTCTGTATGCAATTACGTAGTTAAATCTCGGATCACGGATTTATGAAGTACAAGAATACCTGACACACATATAAACATTTAGTCTTTTAGAATCCCTGAAAGGTTGAAATAAGTACCTAATGGAATTGTTTGCAAAAATGACACCATCACGTTTCAGTTAAAGCTCTCATAAATTGTAATTTTATGAACCGTTTGGGTGTATTGAGCGCTGATGTGGCACACCGCATCCTATAATTCAGATTCTGCTCCTTCAAAATACAGAGCTGCAAAGGAACAGGCTTATTTAGTGGTCTTGTACAATGAATTGTTTTTATGCAGCATCACCTCTGGGTTTCAGTTATCTCACCAGTAATATGGGGTTAATGATATTCTGTTTGGTAACGATCCACAAATGAAAAGCGTTTGTAGCTGAAACATTAGCACTTACCCATCTTAATTTGGTTGATGTACTCATGTCCAAGAGAGAGAATATTTTAGGTGCTCTAAATCATGCCTCCTTGCATTTACAAAGGTGCGGTTCTGGAGCCAGTCAGTCAAGTCCTTTTGCACAGTTGCTTCATTTTTGTTGACTTCGTCAGTGAAGAACTGTGAGCTGTGGGAGAGAAGAGAGTTTAATTACTCGCATTTTAGCTAAGAAGCAAAAATTGTAGCAGGAACAAAAGCATAGCTCACAAATGTGAACTTCATATCTGGCAACTTCAGTTTAAATGTAAGTCTGCAGAAAGTGTTTAGCATATATGAATCAGTCTCGGGTTCAGCTTAYTTTGTATCTGCAGATGCTATGAATTGCCACATGATTTTGAGTAATTCTGTTTGTCAGTCTCTACTGAGCTCAGAATTATTTTAGGGACAGTAAATGTCTCTGATTATTAGCTTTGATGACAACGTAAGAAGGCTTCTACAATACCTCTCCATCTCTGCAAAATTTCTCAGACTGGGATGCAGGTCACCTGTTTCCTAATAGTCTGCACTCTTCCCCAGCAGTTTCCAAGTCAATCAAAGAAAACATAGCTTTTGACATCATTCCTTGAGCCTTTTCTGTTATACTTTTAAGGAGGAAGTTGCTCAAACCTGTTTTTTTCCTAAAAGAAACTTTTTCCCAGCACAGTGAATTTTTGAAAGAATGAAGTGTTTGGGTTTGTTTGGGTGTTTTAAAGGTACTTGTTTTCAAATAGGACTGCATTCAGAGAAAAGCTGTAGTCTGCATCATAGGGCTGACCCAGCTGTATGATTGTGCGTTTGTGTTGTATTCATTAATGACAGGGTACAGGGAAGCAATACAGTTCAACTTGGTGGCCTTAGTGCAACTGCAGCTTGCGCGCTGTCAAAGGAGGTGGTGTGGGAATAGGGAACTTAAGAAGGGGATTAGTAGGATCAAAGAATAGGTTTCTTGTTTTCCCGGAAACTCTTCCCACACATGAGCAACAAAAAGGGAGCATGATGATACTCGTTTGGAAAGGCAGTGTGTGAGAGGCTGGAATACTAGGCTGGAGCCAGGAGTAACAACTTCAGCAGTAAAGGTGTTAGGCTGGGGACAGAACAGGGCCTGAAAGTGAGGACAAGCAGCTTATATTTCAAATGAGAAAGAAAATAAATCAAAGAAATGATTAAGTGTCATACTCAGTGACAGGCTGACTTTTGCAACAGATGAGTGGACATAATTAAATATTATATATATTGCTGAGATTAAGATGATGCTTAGGTTCCAGCCTTGAGTGAGAGGTAGAACAGTAGTATTTTGAGTGGCAATTGAGAGAATGGGGGAGGGCTTGTGGAAAAAACATTTTCAGTATCTCATTTTGTTGGGCAGATGTCATTAACGGGTTATATGTCAGATGGTAGAAATTCAGAACCTTGGTCACAAGATCTGTCTAAAATAGAAATAATGGTTTAATTTGAGTGTATAGATGAACTTACCAGATACAGAATTTACAGGGCAGGGGGAAAGGTGGAGATCGAAATCAGAGCCTTGTGCTACCCCTGTGTGAGATAAGAAGGATCCACAAGAGGACACCTTGAATGGTTGATTCAAGAGACAGAGCAGCAGGAGAGGGGTGCAGAGTCTTGGAAGCAAAGTGAGAACAAGGAGAAGAGCAGGCCTCGGGTGTGAAAAGAAATACAGAAGTAACAAAGTGCGTTGCAATGCAGTTTGGGTTTGTTCTCAATGGAAAACACTCCTATTCCCCCTTATTCTGAAGGGGGAGAGCTGACATGCCTTTGCTGGGGGTGAAAAGTCCTGAGCAGCGCAGAGAGGGCAGTGCACTAAAGTTCCCTTGAGGATAGAGGCGGTGTACGCCTTGTACAGGGCCAACGCGAGCACATCCTGGTAAGCTGGCAGAGGGAACTGATTTCTGTCCAGCGGCCCAGTGAGGGTGTTTACAGGGCACTGAATCCGGCCCTAGGTCTGGAATACATGATGGTGTAAACGACATGCGTTATGTAGCGGTCTAGAGCCTCATGCACAGTGTATTGCCTGGTTCCAATCCAGGCTTTTATTCCTCTGCAATCCACGGTCCGAGCTGCTGCTTTAGGGCATAGCTAAATAGATAACTCCTGATGAGTATGTTCACTGTTTCGCTGGAGTCATTTATAATTTTTTGTTGACYGTTTAAGATGTCTGCACAGGGAATTGAAGCTCTGCCAAATCATAGCCTGTGTTCAGGGACAGGGTGCTGCTGCTTGGGGATGAACATCCTTCTGCCATGGCTCTGGAGGAGTTGTTCCCATTCAGCCTGTCTTTTGCTCCTGCTCTGGGACCAGGAACTGGATTTGTCTGATTCTTCTTAGTAGTAAATGTGCTTTTACTTTATTTAGAAGACGGTATTAATTATTTTAATACAGTGTTTGTGACCCCAAATAGGAAATAAACCAAGTGCAGATACATTGTAGGCCCTAACATAACAGTTGCRCCGATTGCAGTCTTTAATAACACAAAATTGAACGAGAGAAAACCAGAAGCGAGCATTAAGGCAATAGTGGATCCAAGCAGGGAATTCATGTAACCATTAGAGATTCAGTCCCTATAATCCTCAGAGCATTATTTGTATTACTGAGGTCTCCAAGTCCTTTTGGGCTTGTGCTGCTCTGTTAACATTTGTCATTTTTCACAGTCCAGCTCTTAACCGAAAGCGTTGTAATTTTTACTGTAATAGGATTCTGTGAACCAACTATGGACAACATCTGATGGTTTCATATATCATTTATGTGATATAAAACTGAATGAGCAGTAGCGCAGTATACCCATAATCACACTGATCTTTGTGGCTTGGGGGAGGGTAGATACACACAGTGACTTTCTTTAGACTCTCGCTTTCAGCCTTTGGCATGACAAGTTACAAATAGTTTGTATTAACCTTCCCTGAACTTGATCAAAACACAGATTGCATAGCAGAATACTCGCTGCAGAAAAAATAACTTAATCTGTTACCTGCATGTCAGTACTGAAACACATTTATTGGCCACTGCTGCAGCCAAATGGCCCTTTACATTGTGTGGATGTCTTACGACTCTTTCTTCGAAGAAAACCAAAGGTAAATTAATAAATTGTTGCATCCTTTCTGGTATTACTAAGGAGGAATAGTATAAGTGGCATTGATTTCTTCTTGCCAGAAAGATGCAACGCACCTCAAACAGACTGAGATTTTTCTTTTTTCCCTAGTTCTCAGATTCCTCTCACTGCTTTCATAACTTTTCACCTTAACCTGAAAGTAGTAATGCGTCATCTTGTCTTGGGATGGCATGGGAGATCGCGCAAGTGTTCATCCAAAATAATTGATGATTTTAATCTGATCTGTAATCAAGAACACAAAACTTCTTATTTTATCTGAGGGGTTTTTATATATATATATATAAAAAATTATACAGGTTAGACATAGCAAATTTTATCAGTTTTGAAAACATAGTTTAAGGGATAAAAACATTAGCAACGCCAAGAAGCAATTTGTGTGCTATTTTTCAGTGGTTTGCCACTGTCAAGGCATAATTTCTCTCACCATGAGAACGGCAGAGATTTGCATTCACTCAGTGTCTGAGAGGGCTGAATTGTTTGCTAAGAGTGCCTGTAGCGCATATTGCAGTATGTACAAGCATCCCCTCACAATATAAATGTTTCCCAGTATTGGAAGAAGCGAAATCATTACTGTTCAAACGGTGTGCTTATTATTAGGATTTAGCATTTGGAAACAATTACTATGGTAATAGAGCTTCTTAACAGAAACAGGACTAACCTTTTTCCAGTTTATATTGCTGTTAAATGAGTAATGTATTCCTAAATACATATTATAAGAATTTCTGTATCACGGGGCCTGTAGGGTACTTGCATATGTTTTGCTGTGACCTCCTCTTATTATTATTACCAGCATTATTTTTGTATTACTTTATGTCTCTTTCTTGTTTGTTATAATTGCTTTTTCTCCTCCTCCTGTGTTCTGGGATTGGTTTTCTTTTTAGTTTTTCAAGTGGAGTATGTAGTGTAATGAAGCCATTACCTGTGGCTGATGATTCAAAGTAACAGAGCAACAAGAATAAGTAAAAACAGATCTACATGTTTCCAGCAATGCCATATTACGAGACTGCCTACCAAATATTTCATATAATTTCTACCATACCTTAATCCCAGTGGACTGTTATAAACATTATACAATGAATTTCCAGATTTAGTAAAACTGTCTTTACCCATGAACATCAATAAACATATTGCTATCATCAGAGAGTATGCCAACTGCAACAGTCAACTAGTTTTTCCAAGAGAAGTATGCCATTGAGAAGTTAGAAGTCAACATATGCTTTAGATGATGCATTATATGCATTGATTGGTACTTATTGTGGGGGTGAATTTGAATCTTTCATAATCGCTATGCTAAGTCTTCCCTTCCTTGGGAACTTTGTGTAAAAGAAACAAACCAACCATGCAAAAATGTGTAACAGCTAAATCTTTATCTCTGGCATGGTTGCTCTGAATGGTCCTTCATCAACATGATGGTTCTTGCAGTCCTTCATACTCAAGTTGGAAGCAAATGGCATGATCTTGGTTGTAATGATGCTGTAGCAGTGCAGAGCTCCAACCTGCTTAGACAAGAAAGCTCCCTTTGTTTCTCTGATAACCTAAACCTTGAATCAGAACAAGGAGAAATATAATTTGCTTGCTTTTTCTAGGGTGGGAGGGGTAGAAGGTGGCTGCATGTTTGTGAACATTATGACTGCCTCTGCTAAGAAAAAAAGGAGGGTAATTGTCCTAGGTGATTCCCTTCTGAGGGGAACAGAGGGCCCGATATGCCGACTGTACCCATCCCACAGGGAAGTCTGCTGCCTCCCTGGGGCC
>JAYKAV010000733.1:694701-714251 GCA_035582835.1 Phoebastria nigripes | reverse complement strand
TGAAGGGTCTGGAGAACAAGTCTGATGAGGAGCAGCTGAGGGCACTGGGGCTGTTTAGCCTGGAGAAGAGGAGGCTCAGGGGAGACCTTATTGCTCTCTACAGCTACCTGAAAGGAGGTTGCAGCGAGGTGGGGATTGGTCTCTTCTGCCAAGCAACTAACGATAGGACTAGAGGAAATAGCCTCAAGTTGCGCCAGGGGAGGTTTAGATTGGACATTAGGAGAAAGTTCTTTACTGAAAGAGTGGTTAAACATTGGACCAGGCTGCCCAGGGAAGTGGTGGAGTCACCATCCCTGGAAGTATTTAAAAGACGTGTAGATGAGGCGCTTAGGGACATGGTTTAGTGGGCATGGTGGTGTTGGGTTGACGGTTGGACTCGATCTTGAAGGTCTTTTCCAACCTTAGTGATTCTGTGATTCTATGAATGAATCACCCTCCCAAACCAAACAATCAGAGCCAACAGTAAAGCAAAGAAAATAAAGGTGTGTTGGAGAAAGTATGCAGGAACCCAGCATTTGAGACAGTGGAATAAAATGTTACAGCAGGACGCTCTCCTCTCTCAGCACATTTACTGTACTGCTGCAGAGAGCTGGGGAGTGAGTGGCTTTAGTCTCTATAAAATGCTTAAAGTATCACTAGAAGAGAATAGGAGAAGAGGGATCCACAGGCTGTCATTAGGGAGAGGGGGGAACATTTTGGTTCAAACCCTGCTCCACCAGATGTTTAAAAAGCCATGCAATATGCAGATGAGCAGTAATACATCATTGCTTCATTATGGTGGGGTTTCATATTATGGTGAGATTTAATTACAATAATAATGAAGATTTTCTGCCAGAAATTATACAGATAGTGAAGGATACATGGAAGGTAAAAGACATTAGTGAATCAGTTAAGGTCAAACACGTCATCAGTTTCTAATATTTCTAAAATAAAATTTAAGTTATGTTTTTTCAATAAATTTACATCCACGAAGTTAACCCTTCCTTTCTAACATGTAATGAAAACCATTTCCCATTTAAAGAATAAGAGGGTGGTCCAGCACAGTAGCAGCACATAACTTACACGAAGGTTAAAAAAATGAGCTGTATTGCCTCCAAAATGTAACTGCTTATTTATCTCTTTTCTAGAGGCATTAATGGAGTAACGGGCATGGTGTTGGACTACGGTGCCAGTAAACAGATTTCTTTTTCAATCTCAACTTATCTGTTCAATTATCTGCTAGTCATTTATTACCTCATATATTCCACTATGAATATTATCCCTTAATTTATATTATGAGCTACTTTAGGGCTTGCTGAGCACTAAATATGAAAAAGAGGCAGTTATACCATGTTAACAAACCTCTGTTTTGTATAGCTTCAAACAAAGAACCCTGTGTAAAGAAGCACTGCACCCAATTAAAGACAAAATTCAAAGTGCCACTTCATACAGTTGGTCATATTATCTTGTCAGCATCATCACAAAGATTTTGAACTTGCTCAGAGTTACTCAACATTGCTTGGTTCTCTAACCTTAGTCCTTCTTAATTAGTCACTGTGGTTGATACATAAATCTAAAAGATATTTCAAATACTTGTGGCACAGCTAGGAGTAGTTTTCAAGTAGTGGCTTACTTCAGTGGACTTAATGTAAATATAAAATTGAATTGATACCTTAGCAAATAAAAATGTAGGATCAGAAATAAAGGTTTGCTTGCAAACTTAGGTACGTGTCTTGGAGGATGAATGTACTGGTAAGATGCATGAACCTTAAAGGAGAATACCTTTAAGGGGTGATATGTGTTTATTGTAAGAAGCCAAGAGATTACATAAAGAATGGGAAGGGACTTCAAGTTCTTAATACTCCAGTATCTGGTGAAATTAGGTATTTCATGTAATGAGTTCGCTGCCCCACCCCCACAAAAGCTGCATTTTTCACGAGTCAAAACTTTGAAGGCACTCTTTTACATATGTAGTTTGAAGTGGAAATAATCACAGTAGTTCTCCATCACACATATGATTATTGATAATAAAATTAACTTGTTATTGCATTTGTAAAAGTAACAGTTTTAAAGCTAAGAATCAGTGAGATAAGTGATGAGTAGATTTTTTTTCCATTGCTTTTGTCATATACATTAGGAAGTATAAATTGTTCTGTGCTCACCACCTTTGTATAAATTACAGAAACTGACTGATGAAATGAAAGTATGAATTACAGAGGAAACAAAATTGAAAATATCTTAAAAAGAATTATTTTACCTCAATGATTTTAAGCCATTGTACAGTTACTCATTTCTAATCCCTTTGCAATCAGTTTGAAAGGCTAGATATACCTGGATGTGTAATATTCTGTTGCTGTGAACCACTCCACAGAATTATCTGGGTAAATTACAACAAATCACTCATTTAAGTTAATAATAGCAGTCTTTTAGCTGAAGGATGAGAGCTTGCTTGAAATCTTAAGATCCTGGTTATTGGCCCAGTTCTAGATAGTATATTAACTGCCTACAGTAGTCCTTTAGGGGATTGTTAATGGTTATTAAGGCCTGGAGAATAATGATGTATCCTCTGAGCTTGCATGAGTGTTTGCTTAGTGAAAAAATAGATACAGTTTACACGCATGCATGAATATATATATGTATCAATCCAGTCTTGGCTCAAAGTAAATATCTGGGGTTGTATTTTGTTGTAGCTGTGTACATGGCATGGTAGATATTTAATGGAAGAGGAAAAGAAAAGATAATGTTCTAGTAAAGGGATTATAGTTGAATAAYGTTTTGGTTTTCTTTCAGAAAAATAAACTCACTCGTGAGAGAATGGTTTTCTGAAGTCACAGCTCAAATTTTCAGTTGTTTCAATGCTGAGTCTGTGACTCCAAATCCAGAGACGTTGTTTCAGAAGAGCTTTAAAACCTATTTTTAGACTGTCATGTAATTTAAGATCACTATGACATGAAAGTGTATGAAATTTGAAATTTAATACTAAATTTGTACGTTTGTACTGTTCTGAATAAGGTTGATTAGCATCATATTGAAAGGCTGTGGAAACTACTATGTTTAATAATAGAATTATAATCAAATGAAGATTTGCAGAAATTGAGAAATCACAGAAAGAATTGAGGGCACTAAATGGCTATTAACCAGTTAGCGTGGACCAGAGGAATGGATGGTAAGAAAGTATGGCACTTATAGATGCTGTAGCTGAAATGTAATGATGGTAGAAAAGATCTCATCCTGTGCGAACATCAATGCATACCATGCTGGAGAGGTTTCTGCCGAGGGATAACCTGCACTTGGCATTTCCTTTAAAGCTAAGCAGAGCTTCAGGAACCCATTGCAAAGCATAGTTGCATCAAAATGAAAGCACTTGCTCACTTGAGCCCCAAAAATGTTTTGTTAAAGGGCAAGATAAGGCCTTGTGGCAGAGGTCAAAGATCTGGTAGTTAACGGATGAAGAAATTGAAAATTATTGTGAGAGATTAGTGTGAGCGAGGCGGCTCCACGTGGAGGGATGATCCGGGAGCAGAGGGTGACCCAATGTGGGCAGTGCCCTCCCCAACTGGGCGCAGTCCTGGTGGGGACAGAGCCGGGCGGGCAGACCAGCAGGCTCCGTCGACAGCCCCAGACGTGGTGAGGGCATGAACCCGGTCTGGAGTCTGTCCAGGGAGTCCATCCAGGAGCAAAAGGGGATAGGGCAGGAAACAGGGCTGGAGACTGGTATCCTATGGCATCACTGGAGCAGGACTGAGGGCCCCGACTGGGCTGAAATGGGGTCATGGGCCCAGGGGCAGCGTGTTGGGGGGCCTAGGTGAGGCTGGTCCAGGCCATTAAGGGCTATGGAAGCCCTTAGGGCCATGATATCTTGTGGCCTTTAGGGTTCTTTCATTCTGCTTATTTAGTAATAAAATATCTGGGATTTTTTTTTTTTTTTTTTTTTTTTTTTTTTTTTTAAAATAAGGCATTGAGTGACATCTTTCTATGGTTAAAGAATACACAGGAGGAATAATGATTTTCAAGTACAGTGATACCAAAACACCCCTTTCCTTTCTGTAGAAGAGAGTTTCATGGATATAGTAGAGGACTGTTAAATGTGCCCTTGGAAGTCCCCAGACAACAGGGGATTATTAAACACTTGGAGGCAGCTCAGATGGGAAGCCACCAGCTCTGGTAATGTGCACATAGACTTAAGTGGCAGATGTTCAAAACAAAATGACAGCAGGAAATTACAGATACATATCTGTAGTTGTACAAAAAGATTGGGAAGGCTTGAAAATTTCAGTGTGTGACATATGCTATGCTTTGAAGTAAACCTTTTTACTTTCTCCCTTTGTGGGATTATGTTATGTACATTTAACATTAGTGGAAGGAGGGATCGCTTTAAAAATACATTTTTTTTTCCCTATTTATTACACTTGTGATAAAAGCCAGCAGACTGCAAAAGGAGCTATAAATGCCTAATACGCATTTATTAGCTCAGACACTGTTCAGTCACGCTGTTTTTTATAGCAAGGGAATGTTGGTTTCCACTTAGATATAGTTGACTGGAAGCCTTGGTATCAGCAGGTACAATCAAAGAGCACAGTCCTGAAGTGGTAGGAAAACCACATGGAGGTACTTACAAATGCTTCATGAAACTATTTGCAAACCAAGAAAATGTAATATTTAAGAAGCTAACAAACTTAATGAGTGATTTTGTCAACAGGTCGGAAATAGGAGAGTAAAACATTTCCTCATAGACTTTTAGAATCTTTATGGTAAGATGCTCTCTGCTTAGCAGTTGAGGAGAGAGGCAAGAAGAAAGGGAAGCTTTGTGCAAAATTGCATTTGGAATGTAGGCTCCCCAGGTAGGCACTTCTACACGCTCTGTTGATAATGGTGAAAATCTTCTGAACAGTGTGGTTCTCTTAGTGGTCTAGATAAATCAACAGAATCTGTGATTCTGGTGTTCTTTGACAGGAATTTGTCCCTCTGGAACCGTTCAGCAGATTAATAATTAGATTTTGCTATCATGGAATTACAGCTATTTTAATAAATAATCAATACTTGATTACAATTAGGTCACATACTACAAAAAACAGGAATTAAAAAATCAGACTGATTTTATAAGCTCCAAAAAATCCAAAACCTAGATGTCGAGATATAAAAAAGTATAACCCTCTTTTCATAAGAAGGAAATTGTGAGAGGGTAAAACATGTTGATTTTTATGGGTGTTGGGGGAGGAGAGGCTTCACTCCCATTTGGTGGGGCTGCCCTCTAGTGCACCGCAGGCTAAAGGCAGCAATTTTCTGAGTGCAGTTACAGGGTTCCTTTTGTAGGATAAAAGGGCGTTTGCACAAATTATTATGCCTGAGATAGAGATAGAAGTGTATACATAAAAGTATGTATGTACACGTAAAAATATATATATATATATCAAATATGTTGGAGTGTCATCTGGAGTTGCTTACTTTTGTGTGGAGATAGCTGATGAAAAATTAACTTAAGTTTTTACTCTTTATTTTTCTCTTACAAAATGAGATTTCTACCAAAACACATTTTCAGAAAAAATTATTATTCTTTAGAAAGCCTTTAGGTTAGTGGTAATATTCAAATCAGACAAGTCTGTCACTGGTTGTAATGTTGCATTTTGTTAATTGAAACATGGTAACAGTCATGAGCTGCAGCTGTAGTTTGCTGGAGTGAGAAGGGGCCACATCCTGAGCTCATCACAACTGCCTTGCTCTCAGCAACCAGCAGAAAGGAGCTGTAATCCCGGTGTATCTGGCTCCTTCCTTCAGGCGGGATTTTCCAAATATCCTGGAACTGCCATAGCAACTGCTGGTGCAGTTGACCTTCCCAGGCTTTGCTGCTCAGGTTATGTTTTTGAAGTGTGGGATTTTATTTTCATACATGCTTCTCGATCCTCCGGGAGGTGGATCTGCAGGATCCACTGCGAAGTCAGAGAGGAACACTGGGACTGCTCCAGTTTGTGACAAAGACTGTCGTAAATCCTGGTGACTCCAGGAGCTGCCAAAGTGGCTGAGCTAGGGTAGCCTCTGCTCGCTGCCTCTGAGTACACGGATCTGTGCTGCACACAGAGGACACCCTGAGCTGTATGCGCTTCAGATGAAGTTAAGGGGCAAGGAAGTGATGAAGTGATGGTGCAAGGAAGAAGGCAGACATTTGAGTCCATTTTGTGTGTTTCCCAGATTAGTGAATGAGGAGGAAGAGGGGATTTTTTTAACCCAGATGTTAAATGCTTATGTTCTTAACTTAGTGGAGTACAAGCATTAAAGGTCTCTTGGTGTCCGCATAAATCAAACATATATTAATGTCTCTGAAGTCCATTTAAGTTTACAAGTTAATTTTATGCTGGGAACACTGTACTGCAGGTATTTTTCTTCTGCTCTAGTTGTGTGTTGCCCTCCCACGTCGGCAGTCACCACCTGTCTAGGAGCACCTAGTTTAGTATTAGTACATTACAGCTAGTGACTGTCTTAATGATTTTTAAATTACATATTGATTTGCTCCTTAGTGCCTTTCCTCCCCCATGCTTTGTTTCTCCTCATTGGCATTCCTAGACGACTATCTTAGTTCACCAACATTTTTGTTCAGCATTTTCATAATCTTTGCAGGCAGGTCAGTATTTGTTTCCTACAAACCTTTTGCTAAATAACAATCTTTTAAATCTTGTGAATGAGATGTGTCTTGTTCAGAGGGTAAGGAAGTTGGTCAGGAAGTGGGATCATTCATGTGCTAAGGGTGACGTCTGAGTTAACAAATGAGTTGGCATCAAGAGATCTCTTAATATGTCTTCATTTGCTTTTTGAAGGTAATAATGTGGATTCTCAAGAACAATAATACTTGAGCATCTCTCCCATGTTGTGCTTCCTTCATGCTTGATTCTTAATCTTTGTGCAAGGGAAAGATGTAAGGATGTGTCCTGTTCTGCTTTTATGTGCTGCCCAGTGTGTGAGCAATGTGAAAAAAAAAAAAAAAAAAAAAAACACCAAACAAAAAGTGGTAGATAAAGAGCATCTGTGATAGGGAGAAAGCTTTGGGGGTTTTATGCTTTGACTTTCACTCTGTTTTGTAAGCAAAGATGTATAAAAATATAATAAATCTGCAGCTAGATGAGCCGTGACACAAAGGCTGTTTTGTATTTATATATAAATATGTGGCTGCTATTACCTTACTGTCAAAATACACAGCCCAAGTATTTTAAAGTGAGATATRTAGAGAATTCATTACCTATATTTTCCATTTACATATTTTTGTGTGTGTCTGATAGTTAATAGCAACCTGGATATATGTGACTGAAGCAATGAACTGTGAACAGTTGTAAGATGCTGCAGTTTGGCCACAGGAGCATGTGTAGGATTATGCCCCAGATTTAAAAGGTGATTACACTACTTCTTACTACCACTTTGTGGAAGGTTACTACCCTATTCCTAATCTGTGGTTAGGGATTGCACTCTGTCATGGTTTAACCCCATGTACCTGAACGCAGCGGCTCGCTCACTCCCCACTCCAGTAGGATGGGGGAGAGAGTCAGGAGGGCACAAGCAGGAAAACTCGTGGGTTGAGATAAAAACAGTTTAATAATTGAAATAAAACGAAGTAGAACAGTAATAATAACAGTGATAACAACAACAATATACAAAGCAGGCGATGCACAATGCAACTGCTCGCCAACCAACACCTAGGCCGATACTCAAGAGCCCGTCCCGTGATGCCAGAGGCCTCCCACTCCCCCGATGTTCTATACTGAGCATGACGTCACATGGTATGGAACACCCCTTTGGCCAGCTGGGTCCACCGCCCCGGCTATGCTCCCCGCCCAGTTTCCTGTGCACCTGGCAGGGCATGGGAGGCCGAAAAGTCCCCGGTGCAAGCACCACCCAACAACACCCAAAACATCAATGGGCCATCAACGCTCCTATTATACCAAACCCAAACCACAGCACACCCCCCAGCTACTGGGAAGAAAGTTAACTCTGTCCCAGCYGGAACCAGGACACACTCATATGCTGAATCCATTTCTATACAAAGTCAGGTTTAGTGGTGTTCTAAGCAGAAGCCATCAGGTATGGAGTAATCTTCAGTTATTTAGCTGTGCAAAAACATGTCTATGTCTTTGGTCTCCAGTAATGACAGAAGCCCAGTACTTTCTCTAAATGTTACCTTTTTGCCCAAAGTCCCTCTGTGATGAAAACCTGAAAACTCTATCTCAGWATCTGTCAGGGAATACTGAACGCTACTCACTGTTAAGTCCACTTCGATGAATAATATTAGATTGGGGACCTCGACTACAGGGGCACAGGTTTTGGGGGTGGGATGGGGCGGATCATGCCCATGACCTCTTGAGCTACTCACAGAAAATACAGTGTGTGCTTTCTTTCTGTGCTCTTAACAAAATCAGATCTAGACTCTTATTTCATCCTTGRTGGTGGTGCTTTTTGCCAGAAAATCAATAGTTTCTTTTTGTGACCTTTTTGGTACCTTTAAGTGCCCATAATATGTAAAGAGAAATTATACCAGTTGAAGGAGATGATAATATATGAATTTCTCTAACATGTCTCCAACAAAATCTCTACTTACTCTATCGGGAATTGCCCAGAAGTTGTTTCTTCCTACCACCTCTGAACCAAGACTTTTACTAGAATAAAGAGAGCATTACAACCAAAAAAAAAAAAAACATTTCCATGTCATCTGTGTGTTTTGCATGTTAAACCTTCTGCCTGCAAAAATCCCCATTCTGCTTCTAGCAGTTACTCATCGTAGACATTTGCRATGAGTACATGAGACTTGATCACCTCTCTGTAATGACAGTCTTGCTCTCTGAAGTGCACTTACTGCAGCTGCATAATGAGAAGACCTGTGGTGATTCTTATGGGGAACTTTTATTTTGTTAAAAGTGGAAACATTTAAGCTTGAACTCTGCTATAAAAAATTAGTGGCTGCTTTAGGATTCAGGAAGAGATGAGCCAGGAAGAAAAGCACGTGGAGCTGTTCTGTCTAGTTATGACTGAAACATTTGGTGCCTATTCGGTCGGCTCGGCTAAGGTTTATGAGGCACAATCATGCATAAAGCTTGTCTTAGAGGAGCGATAAGTTAGAGAGGCAGAAGGCTTTCTGCGTCCTACTTTATGCTTTGCTTTGTATTCCTGTGTATTTTGTACTGATCCACATATCTTCAAAAATAGGTGCGTTAAGTAGGATGACTTAGTCATTTTCCATAGCAGAGGATATAGTGTATCATCTTTAAACAGGATTACGCTTTCCAATACCTTAAGTCACAGATTTTCAGGCGCTAAGGTCACATAAAGGTACTCAAAAGATAACAAAAACATCATACGGTGATTCTCCCCACCCCCCGGTGAGCAAACAGCATAATGTGATCTCTTACTGCTATGCCAAAGAAAAAAGACCAGATATGGCTGTGGATTTGCAGGTGCACAGAGAGAGATGGATTCAAAATAAAAGAATAAATACAGATAAAAGGCTGGGTTATTTCAGAAACTTCACCTGCTTCATGGAGGTGATCCTAAGCATCCAGATCATGGGAAGCAGAAGCTGCAAAAAAAAAAAAAAAAAAAAGAGTTATCATAAGCATAGTATTGGGTCATTACCCCAGATGGAGACTTCATATGGAAGGACAGAAGGTGTCTTCTCTGTGTGTATGCAGTTTTTAAAAGTTTGTGTATCCCACTGGAAAACTTTCAGGGTCTATGAACCAAAACAGTTCCAAACACACTGATTTACACAGTTGTAAGACCTATGCGTGTAGTGTTGTATCACATTTCTTCTATCATACTGGAGATTATTTTTAATATTCCATGCCTAGGATTTCTGTATTCATAGCTACTTTGTGTCTGCTTCAAATAAAGTAATTCCCCGTCTTTTCTTTGACATAGAATGGCTGTGAATGGAGTCTTACAGTGTGAGATTGCTGTATGATGGTGGTTTCTTTGCCACAGCGATGTATTGCTCCGGAGTGGAGTTTCTGGAAGCCAAATGGAACAAAGGATAGCTTATTTTACAAGCACGGTGTCACTTTGAAGAGTTGTGAGAAACAAGATTTTTTATGTAAAATAGTCCTGGGTATTAAATTCTCAGATGAAGTAAATTATTTTCTTGCAAACAGGTCAAGAAATTGAAATTATAAAGATTCCATGCAAAAATGCTAATCTGTTTGAATTTGAATATTTTTCCAAAATACTTTCATTCGAATGCTCTCCTAGTTTGAACTGCCTAGTAGTCACTTTTTGATGATCCAGTTGTCTCTCTGAAAATCTGAAAATCAGAGGAAAAGCATTTCCAGTGCTTTGAAGCCTTGAATTGCAGACCTTTCAGCAGAACAAAATGCATTAAATATTCAGGCATTTACTACGTGGACTTGTAACAGTCTTTTTCTTTTTTTTTTTTTTTTTCCTATATAGACGTTTATTATACTGTCGTTACCTCTGATGAGGTATGGATGAATGTTTTAAATGATTGTGTAATATAGCATGCTAGCTAGTATTGGCGTATTTGTATTTGCAGCATGAAAAGCTGTGACAACAGGTAGAGGCATCATTGTATAAACTTTGAGTAGCTGTGTTTGTGTGGGTTACCTAAGAGATGGGGGGCACCTGTATTCCCCGAGAGCTCAGGCACGCATTCTGCTTTAAGGGGAAAAAAGTCTGTTCTTCATTTGTGGATCAGTAAAGTCACTCTTTTGTGCTGAAGGCATATGATGCTTCTTATTTGTTCTGCAAAAAATCCAGAAAATTTAATCTATGTTACCCATGTGCGCAAAACAATGGCAATAGTAGTATGCAAAAACGAATAGATCTGTTCTCAATAGAATTCAAGCTAGGGAGGTGGCTCTACAGAAAAAAAAATGGAAATCAGTTTTATTAGTAGAACAAAGATTGTGATTTAGAGATGTACGTTTAATTTTTTTAAAGGAACATACAGCTAAATTTTCCAGAACTCTCTGTGAGAGAATTTTGACAAAAAATTATTTTCTGACAACTTGTGATAGTCAGAATGAATGCCTTTTTAATAACCTGTGATGCTGGTTGAGTTTCTAAATGTTTGTGGCTCCTGATGCGTGGGGCACCATGTCACTGAGAGCCACATGCATCCAACTGCTGCATCTACCTTAGTGCCAGCTTGCACAATCCCACACAGCCTGGTTTTGGGTGAGGTTACATCTTTCACACAGGGAGGTACCCATGAATGTATATATACATATATAGCTGTGCATACATATATGGGTGTGAAAGTATACGTATGCGCATACACACACTACTGCGTCAATGAAATTGGGCTTAACTCAAGCCTCTGAAGCTTCTTTTTGACAATGTACACGTCGGTCTGAAGAACACCGTCTTAAGCTCTCATGAGGTGTTGATACTAATCTGACATTATATTTTCCATTCATTTATTGCATATTAGAGCTAACAAACACTGTCAAGCAACAGCAGCTCATTCATTTTAGAAAATTAGCAAAGCCAATTTGTGGCCCACTGCTTGAGAAGCAGGTGTCACAGAAATCTCTGCTTTGTTTACTTGTGAGACTCTGTGTTTTTCTGCAGAACTTCCTTCTGTTGATCTGTCTCACATGAATATTTTTTTTGAAACTTTGGCACCTTCCCCTTGTGTGCTAGTTTTGTGTGGTGGTAATGGAATTGAGAGCCGAGAGAGACTGTGAATGGCAAATAGGCTTCCTAATGAGGAAGGAGTGATTGGGTAGAGTTTGAAAAAAAAACAATTGTGAATGCGTCTATAATTTTGTTTGAACTTCAGAACTAAACTCTTAATTATGTTTTGCAGGATATGAATGATTACTCTCCAGTATTTAGCAAAAAGCTCTACAGGGGAATGGTTGCTCCTGATGCAGTCAAGGGCACCGTTATCACTACCGTTTCAGCTGAGGATCAAGATCCTCCGGTAAGCAAAAATGTTCTATTAATACTCTGCACCCAAGAGGGAAAAATCTTTAACCCTCGTAAAGTGACCTAACTCTCTCAACAAAGGTGATTATTGTAAGTTCCACAGAGCAGTAACTCATACATTTTTTATGTCAGCCTGTCCTTTGTCGTTCTGGACAGAGGCTGCATTTACAGTGATTGTTCCTGAAGCTGGCAAATCAATGATACAGCTCCTTTCTGTCAGGAAGATTTTTGGAAAGCTCTTTATCTGACCTCACAGTGTAGATGTGTAAGAGGGATAGGCAGGAAGGGAAGCCATGCCTGTCTTTGGTACAGTTCTGCAGCTTAAAGAGGAAACAAACCACAACTTTGTAAGATTGTCGCTTTCTTGATTTCGCAGTCATTGTGCATTTCCAGTCTGAGACATCGCAGGGTCACATGGAACTGTACAGCTCACCAGCCAGCCCTATTGGATGTGCAGTATTTGAACTGAGTGCACCTGTTTTGGGGATAAAGTTTATTTCTGCCACTGGCTTTTATCGCTGTTCCCTGGTGAAGCACTTGATTGACAGAACTGGGCACATATTTTTGATTTGTTAGCTATTCTGAAGGGTAATATCAATTTTGTAATCAGAGGTTGATGAACATTGGTGACCAGATGATACACTGAGGACAATAAAAGCCAAAGATGTTCTGCCAGCCAGGTTTAATTTTTAATTGTTAGTGTTTGGCATATTAAGGAGAATAATCCTCAGGGAGAAGAGTTCAGAGAGAATGTGCCATGCACATTAAAAGCTGATGGCAGTGCTTTGACACAAATCAACTGTAGCTTAGCTAAATATGCTACAAGTAATTTATTTACCACCCAAGGACAGAAATGCTAAAGCAATGTTTCTGTAAGGACAGGCCTGCCCTCCCCTTGTAAAAAGTCCTAACACACAAACGTAAGTAAATTCCCTGCAGGTGATACATATCAGTGGGGTATTACTGAACATGGAGGTATTTAGGGTAGTTTATAACAGCTGAAGATCTGGACTATTGTTTATTTAAGGTATAGGAAAGACAGTAGTATCATCAAGTAGGTAATGAATAGCAGTAGTTATCAATTAATAGTGCTACGGAGTATTTAAGGAACGCAGCAGCAGAGGACATAGGCATTATTTGAGCAGTAAATAAAAGAAATGGGGAGACGTGTGCCTTAATGGCTAGTCTTGGACAATTTGAAGGGGAGTATAAGAGACGTTGGTGCCTGATTTTGAGTGCTCTCCTTGCGGAATGGAGCCCGAGGTGTGTGTTAAGCTCCTTCCATAGAGCACAGGCACATTAGAATAGGGTCCCAACCAGCCAACGTTAATCACAAATCTGCTTAATTAAAAGCAGAATAGTCAGCATGTGTATGCGTTAGACTGATCATCAGAGCCAAGTGGGAATTTCTAGTGTCTTGCTTTAGAGATGCTTTTAAAAATGTATAGCCTAGGACCATTCTCTTCATGGCAGGCACCTACACTCTCCTTCAAAGACACATCTGGGTGTACTCATAGCTTTTAGCATGCAGCAGGAGAAAAGTGATGTAGTGGTAGTGCCCTCTCTCCTCTCTTTGCATCTTGTTATGTTAATCTTGCTAGGAAAAGCCCTTCCATGGGATGTTAGAGCCCTAGGCTGCCTTCCCTCCACTGACTGAAGGACTCCTTTAGCTCTGTGTAAAATTAGCTCTGTGTAAAATTTCTGTGTAAAATATCTTAACTACCAGGAAGGAGGCTGGCCAGAGTTCCTGACAAACCTGAGGCATATCTGCAGGTGTGTGGAAGTCTTCCAAGCCAGGAAGTTGCTGTAAAGGTAACAAGCTGCAGCACCTGTGAAGATCAGGGACATGCAAGGTTAACCAGACTTGTACCCGCATCACCTGGTCCTTTTCTGGACTTGGACCGTTATGCCTAAGCAAGGGGATATATCTCTAGTAGCATTGTAGAAGTCTAAAATATAGAACTCCCTGCTATAGCCCTTCAGAGGGCTTCATAAGTGTTCATATTTTTGTGGCCTACCTACACTCTTGCTCCCACTGCCTTTTTGCTCTGTGGAAGTCTAGTGCTTTTGTCTGACCTCCTTCACTGTTCCCTGGGGCACACCAGGCCTAGGTTTCCACCATCGTCTTAGTCACTGTTTAAAACAGTGATTTGCAGGGGAAAGTAGGCTTGATTGCTCAGATAGTTATTTGCTGGAAAACAATTTTGAAATTGATTTAAGACTATTTGATTCTACTCTGTGAATGACTTTTACTGTCACGTTTCATGAATGTCTTATTCTTCCATATGTTAGGCAGAATGACGTGGCAATTACAGAATGGAAATTGAGATCAAAGTGGGCAAAGTTCTGGGTGGCATTAGAAGCCTGCAAGGATTATGTTTACATTCTATATTGCACAAGGGTATTAGCTCATTTTGCTAGCATTTCTTTCTGAATAAAACACTGTACTACTGGAGTACTGCCACCAAATTAGTAAACCTTGCCTTCAGGTAAATGGGTCTGAATTGCAGTCAGCATTTCAGGGAGTTCAACAGATGCTGCGTAGCTGGAGAAGATTCTCTGTTGCTCTGCCTAGGAATGACTTGGGAACCAGGGAGGTAGGAAACACCATTTCCGTTCAAGAGCTCTCATCCTCAGCAGGTAGCAGCAAATAATTCAAAAGGAAATACTCTGCCCATATCACAAGTGGAGTCACTTCAGAGTGATCTGCCAGTGGAGAGTGGGGAAAACTGGCTGTGCATGACTGTTGAAACGGTGCGATTTTTTGGTTGCCACAGTAGAAATCTAAAATATTAAGTTCATTAGTCACAGTCCTATGGACCTGTCTCTGCCCCTTGCACCAGTACGTATTTGCTTCTAGCAGGTTTATCATACTGACCTTTGAGAAAAGTCTGCAGAAAGCATGTTAAGGATCAATGAAACTGGGCAAGAAGATTAATTTCTATTCCATGGAAATTTCGACATAAATGGGTTAGTGAGGATAGAAAAAAAAAATTATTCATTGGTGCTAGAGAATCACTTTTTAACTTGTTTTTTGCGCAGCTTTTATCTAATAGTGTCTGTTGCCTTATAACAAGATATTTTGGTCTCAATAAAGTATTTGCCTATTCTGATATAAGCTCCATTTTATAATCCCTGGGTTTAATGTGTCTCAGATATCACTGAGATACCGGAGGAAACAAAATAGTTCAGAAACTGCTTAACGTATATTTATAACAATTCTTAGTCCTGTGGAATCAGCATTTCCTAATGCAAAGTTATTTCACTTTTTCATTTAAAAAAACCCAAACCCTTCTGAACTCTCTCCTTTTCTAACATTTCTGTCGCTATCACTTGAACAGATAGATGTAGAAACTGGACATGGATAAGCTTGTGTGCTATTTTGTACAGTGGTAATAACGGCCATCTCTAGGTGGTATGAGAATGGCAGAATAAAAACCCAAAGTGCTTATGTCTCCCAGATTCCTTTCTTGTGATTTCCTCACATATTTATATGGATTTCTTTTATATGGTTTTGAGTGTTTTATGTTTGAAAGATGTAGGGATTGCTTCTACTTCTGTGGAGAAATCGATGCGCATGCATGAGAGAGAGATCAAAAGCACCGAATGTGGGATCCTGTTTATTACCATTATAACAGGCATAAATGCGTGTGACAGTAATGTTATGATAATGTTCTTTGAAATCAACTGTTGCATTTCTTTGATTTTTGTGAAGACTTAAAAATGAAGCTACCATTAGGCATTTAATGAATACAATAGCCATAAAAGTTAGCCAACTATGGAGGAAAGCTTTTAAAATAGTTTTTGAAAGTTGGTATTTTATTTCAAACTAATAGCTGATAGTTTTTACTTTTAAAATAAAAAAGAAGATAGAGAAAACTATCAGGCATAAATGGCTTTGTTTCTTTTTCTGACTGAGCCAACCTGTTTAGATGTTTTGTGCTACTGGCAAATCTGTATTTATTTGCAGCTGGCTTTGACATTAAGTGGTGTCACAAAGTATTTGATATGAATTCACCAGAAATTGTTTTAAAAAACACACAACCTTTTCTCTGTTCAGCAAGAGTACCTTCCTCTAAACTTGCCTTAAGGGAAAGAATATTCTTAGTTATCATCATCAATATTTTAGTTGTTTGTTTTGGGTTTTTCAACCTGGTGGAATCTTATTTGCACACTACTAATACATCTATCTTACCAGTTCAGGAAAAGAAATATATATCTATTAAGAAAATAATCATGGCTTTAAAATATGCCTGATTATCAGGGCAGGTCTAATAAGAGCCTAACTAATTTGAAGTATCCAAGCCTGAATTTCTCTGTTGTCATTTTACAAGTAACGTAGACTATTCCCCTGTCAACATTAAACTCAGCCCAGAATAAAAGTCAAGCTAGATTTTTTCCATCATCTGCAATAAAAGCTTTTCAGACCTAATCAGCTTCAGAGACTGCCCACTGTCTTCAGCAAATCCTAACTTTGCTCTGCATTGTCAAATTAATATGGATGGTATGAGAATCCAAATTGAAATGCTCAGCACCTGCATGTGATTTCTCTGCAGATAAGGCAAATTTGAATTTCCCAACAGCAGTAGAGCGGGTTTGGGGTAGGAAGGAGGTGTTGAATGTTGTCAGTGGAGTTTGGCTCTCTATTTCACCCCATAGGCACCATTCTCAGCCCGTAACTCTTTTGAGCTGCTGGACTGGAGCTATTGTGGTGTTGCCCTGTTGTTCCTCCTAGTCCCTCAACAGCAAAGGTGACAGCAGCAGTGACGGGCATGTAAGTGGCAGAAAAAAATTCATACCACTGAAGTCAACCTTAATAAATCATCATCTGTACCAAAGGATGCAGGTATTTTACCTACTGTGTTACTTTTTGACTGTGGAAGTGCTCATTCAGTGATGTTCCGCAGAAAAGATCATTTATCTGTGGCTTTTGACTTCTAAAGGACAAGTCATAAATATAAATGCAAGCATTAAACGGTCAGTGAGGCTGGCATGGGTGCAAAAAGTAACGTAGGTGAAAGATGAGAGGTTGGAAGAGGCTTGTGGCATAGAGTTTTCTGGTTTACAGTAGCAGTGTATTTCCTAAATGATTTAGAAACTTATAGCATATAGATATGGAAGTGCCATGAGGGACTATGATATGCTTCCAAAAACAGTCACGAGGAGTAAGAGTAAGCTTTTACTCTTAAATGAAGTACTGTTTGATTAATTTGTTGGAAGTGTACCTTAAAGAGTATCTTGTTGTTTTTCTTTAAAAAAATCCCCCCATCAAATCTCCATGCAGTAGATTGTTTGCAWCTGTGTATCTTACATGTATGAATGTGTATATGTGTGAACGAATGAATGGCTGAGTCGGGATGAAGATGTGTAATTTTCTTAATTTAACTATACAAACCTGATGCCTAAAACATTAAGCCATCATTAGAATGCAACTGTTATTAATAGGATTGGTTTGGTTGCAAAAATCCATGGATTTCTGGTTACTATTAACAGTTACTAATTAAAAACAAAAATTATCTGTGCTAGATTCAAATGCTCCCAAGTAGGTATTTTGTTATGTTTTTATTTTGACCTGTGGATTTCAAAGTGGTCAAAAAAATCCTGACCTGAAGGCATAAGAGATCTCTGCTAGTTATTCCTTCAGGTCCTTAGTGAAATGTCAATTAAAACATAGAAACGGGTGCTTTTCACTAAAGGCCGGAGCAGGATTTGGAGGACTGTCCTGAGCAAATGTCAGTTTAAGTTCTTACCAGTTTCTTCTTTCCTTTCCTTCCTTTTCCAGTTTGAATTCACTTTTTTGCAGTGACTGAGAATATAAATATGTTTCAGAAGTTACTTGTACGTTTGTTAAAAACACTCTAATTTGAAATACCGTTCTAGTAATTGAAATCTGGTAAATTTTTATTTACATGTGTTTCATGGACTATTGTAAATCAACATGCTGTCCTTTGGTTTATTGGAACAATCCACAGTATATTTTTCTACAGTTTTAAAATAGTTATATGGTATCTGACTTTTCAAATTATTTAGTATATCCTATAGTTGCTCACCCTGTCTTTCCCAGAGGAGCTTACATCTAATTCCGGACACACTACATGTAAAGGGTAAGAAAATACTAAGCAGAAAGCAACAAAAACAGGCCAAGGGAGCCAGAGGGAATTATGGTAATAGACTAGAGCCATGGTTATATGGCTGCCAAGGAAAAGCTTGAGTATAGCTTCAATTCTTTCTAAATAACTGGTACACCTTAGTAAAATCAAAATCTTCAATTTTAGAAACATTGCAGTTGAAATTGTTGGGAGATTGGAGCACACTTTCTGTTTGGCATTTGAATAATCCCTTTAAGGTACAAGTACTAATGTATTCAAAATATTTTGTTGTGTAAAGGTCCAAAAGATGAGAGGGAGGTAGCTTTTAGACCAGTTGAGAAAAGTTGTACTGTTTGCGTGGGGGGTGACTGTGAAGAAGACGACAGGTGAGGCATCACAGCCGCTGTGCAAACTGAGCTAAAAGGGTGATAACACTGTGTTAGGAGGCTGCACTGTGTAAGTGGGAAACAGCAGAGACAGTTGTGTGTCGAGGGTTGCCCTCACATATCATCTTGACTTTTTTTTCCAGACATGTTGTCCAGCTGGAGCTTAAGGACTTTGTCTATTTGTCTGGGGTTTCTTAATATCGAGGAGTGAATTAGTTTAGGCTGTTGGACATCATGGTCAAGTGTCATGTTCAGGCAAGTCTGGAGCCCTGCACAGTGAAGCTGTGCCTCCAAAACGCGCTTGGACTTCCCGAGCACCAGGTGTAGAGAGTCACTCAAACGGGCTTTGCTGTATTTGTGTTGCCAAAGTTGCTCCAGTGAGTCCCAGATGGGTTTGATTTGCTGTACACACAGTGTAAATGGGTGCCTGAGTAATCCCAGGCAGAAACACGATAAAACTAAGTGAGAAACCCAATTTTCTTCCACTATTAAACTCCTTGCTTTGTTTCCTGGAACAACTCCATTGACCCTATTTGAGTTTAGTTTCCCCACTGACTCTTGTGTGGAAGACAGCGATCTGACCAAAAGACAAAGTCAAAAATGGTGAAAGGTGCAAGCAGGTATCCCGTGTGAGGTGCATAACTTTGCAAGGGTTTTGTGTGGCTGGGAAACCACAGAAACGCTGCATCTCTGCTGGAGGTGCCAAAGAAGTGCTTCTAGCAACTAAGGTAGACGTGATAATATCCTATAGAAAAATACTTATTTTTAAGTGCTGCTTTGATTTAGCTAACGCAAGTGTATGCAGCTTTGGTTTCTCTCAGAGATATTTTCAAGTCTTTATAGGGAGAGATACCTGGAGTCCCCAAAGCCTGGACAGTCAGTGTCTGACTATCTCACCGATGCTTCTGAATTTTATTAGCACAGTCTTTAGTATCCCCAGCCAGCATCTATTGCCATCTATTCTTTGGGCAAATAGGTGATCCTTTGTAGGTGAAGAAATCTGAAGCCTATATCAGGGTTGGTACAGATGCATAAATCCCTCAACTTGATGTCGATCATAGAATCATAGAATCATTAAAGTTGGAAAGGACCTCTAAGATCATCGAGTCCAACCGTCAACCCAACACCACCATGCCCACTAAACCATGTCCCTAAGCGCCTCATCTACACGTCT
>JAYKAV010000733.1:669059-692717 GCA_035582835.1 Phoebastria nigripes | reverse complement strand
GAGAATTCTATCATTTCATGGTCGCTAAGCCCCAGACGGCCTCCGACCACCACATCTCCCACCAGTCCTTATCAGATGCTGAGAGAGTCCTCAGGACTGTTTATAATATTTCCCCTCTCAGTGCTCAGTTTGAGAGCTTAGCTCTCAAAGAATGACAAGTGGCCTACCCAAAAGCAGAGCTTCTTAAAATGCTTCAGGAGTGGCAAGTGGAAACATGTGAAACCAGTGCCTAGACACTGCTTGGGCCATCTGGGTGAGTCACCACTTCTGCACTCAGCAGCCGTACGGAGACACAGCTGAAGTTGCTTTTAAACWGCCTCCCTCTTGCTGCTTTTCCATTCTCTGTCTTGGGTTTTGATTTAACTTGAACTAAAAATAAATGTTAACCCATATTGTACATGGCCACAAAAAAAAGGCACAGTATCTTTATTTCCTACACAAGCTAATGTATAGTCTGAATTAAAATGACAGGACAGTCACTTCGGGAGGGAAAGAAAGGAAAGCAAAAGGACTCTTGTGGCCCTGTGGAATGATCAAACCAAATGCACAGCAGAGCAATGGTTTGCTTTGAAACTTTAGAGGTCAGACTTGGATCAGTCTCAAGGCTGGGAAGGTTTTGGTGACGAGAAAGAGCTTTAAACCTGGTTTATTTCCTGTTGTGTACCAAAGTTTACAAATCTGTATTTTAAATGAGACAATTGCATGCGGAGGGATTTGAACGGTGGTTGCTTTTTTGCTTGGCAAAGGGGCTACCTGTGGTTATGTTCAGCAGGTCTGTACAGATGGCTGTACACATACCTAAGTTATTCAGGGACACCTGAGATCATCCTTGGAGAGAAGAGGAGTTTTCTTCATTGTGAACAGTTTATGCTTTATTGAAGTGGCGTGGTGATGAAAGGTGCCAGATGATTATGACTATGTTCTCGAAGCTCTTAACCCTCCAAGTATTTTGAAAGGAGAGCAACATGAGCTGTTTGATAGATGCTTAGTTGCTTGCTTTGTTTATCAGAAGGTGAATATGTTCCCAGGATCGAGGTGTTTGCTTTTCCTGTATATGCCTTTTTTTTTATGGTTTATCACTGTAAAAGCTGGAATATTTCTTCTGTGGGCAATTCCCCTGCATATTTTGATTTTGTTGATTAGAAATGTCAATAGAAACAGATGCAGAACACTAATTTTAACGAGCAGCCAGCTTCCAGAGCTCCAGAACATCCAATTTAATGGTTTATCCAATCTCGTAACACCTTGTAAGGTTTTTGTTCAATGGAGCCCTTTTGTCAAATTGAGAGTAATTGTCCTTATTGTTTTACAGGCACCCACTAAAAGTAAGATGCTAACAGATACTTAATTAGAGATTTCACAGATATTTAATTGGAGATAAAAGCATTTTCAGGCAGTCCAGGGCTTGATCTTTTAAAAACTATTACTGTTGGATTTCATGATGGAGATTTGTATATGGGAAACATGCTGCAAATTCAATGAGTTCTTAGAGTAATTTTGTCCCATGGCTTTAAATGTTCATGTTCATTTTGTGTTCAGCTTTTTATAGTTAATAATTCAGAATTTCCAGATTTAGTAATTCAGATTTTCTGGCCCTCTTGTTGAGTTACATACTAAAGAATAAAATCCTTCAAATTTTAGAGTTTCTATAAGTGAATTTAGGGTGAATATACATGAGTGCACCATTCGCAACCCGTAGCTGGTATAAGACCCACCAAAATCATTCGCCTACTCTGTGGTTTTGCCCCATCTTTAATGGTTACTTTATTTTGAGCATGTTACAAAGAACATGTGCAGCCACCTGTAAATTTTCTTTTTAGCATCACTTTCCAATTTTTTTCATGGAATTAACTTGACAAAATTTGCCTTAGTGAACTCTTCACGACGGAAATCATTCAGATTTGCATTGCAGTCTACAGATGGAGATAATTTATTAAACTCCTTACCAGTTTCACTTTTTATCTGTAATACCCTCAGAAGTTTTCTGACTTCAGCCACTTCAGGTGGCATTGAGTACAAAGAGACTTGGTAAATAAGTCTGTATTCATTATGCCACTCTTCCGCACTAGTACTTAGGGGTAAAATCCAGGTCATTTACCAGTTGCACATCTGGGATCTTCACGAGTAGACTGCAAATGAAAGTGAAATGCATTTTTTCCAGCTCTTTCCTGGGCCAGATCATTCTGGTTTTGTATGTCTGTTACCCATTTGGATAATGGAAGTAATGATTCCTAGCTTCCTTTTGAGCTGCTTGCAGAAATATACATGAAAACATACAGAAGTTGTTGTGTTACGCTTCTCACCATTTTTCCTGGCTTTATTGCATTACAATTTCTCTGCAACGTGTCTATGCCTGTTGAAAGTTACCTCGACAGCGCGCACCCTCCACGGCCTCTTTGCCCAGGGCCTCCGTGTGCAGGCTGATCATCTAACGTAAATTTGGGGACATTTTCATACCTGTCAGCTGCGTCACAAATGAATGCCGTTTCCCCAGAGCAAATGGCAACTTAAGGAATTATGCAGCAATAAAAGAAATAATTGAAGGTGGATGAGCTTTAGATCTAAGTTTCATATTAGTCCTCTAATAATACTCTCAGGAAAACTTTGGTTTGAGAGAATGAACGTGGTTCCTGCCAAGTACAATCCTTGCTCTATGGTTTATTTGAGAATATTATCTGCTATATTTGAGTTTTGCTGTAGACATAGGAATGCATCTAAATTAATTTAGAACAGAGATGAAAGATGATTAATATCTGAGATAATTAAAACTTGCTTCTAAATAGATTTCCCTGGGAAATCTCTCTGGAGATTTTTCTAATTACATTGGTGCCAAAATATAGTAAATAAAAAATAAATCCCTGTTTTGTTATTTTCAGAAATGACAGGAGAAAAGTGTACTTGATAGTCATATCAGGAACAATAACCTGATGAGATTTTTGTTTATTTAATAACAAATTACCTAGTGTGTGCAGGTTTAATGATGATGATAGCTCTTAGTCTTCCAAGCAAATGTGAGGACCATTACTCTGAAACCAAATAGAGTGGATTTCAGCAGGTAATTTCCTCTTAATTATAATGTTGAAGAAAAATGACTGAAGAATGCCGGGGGAAAGTTGTCTAATCACCTCTGTTATGCTACGATCTCTGAAATTTCTCATGTTTTCAAGGATTTGCACTCTTTAGTGTGCACGGTCCTGTAAAGTACTTTTAACTATTAACATGGTCTTTCATATATTACTTCACTAAACACCGACGCACATCTGGCAGACCCAGTTCTGAATTGTTAAAGGTATTGGCTTGCCTGCAGCACTGGAGTGGTGTACTGGCTAATAATCCCTTCATGGGCTGGATTTCCTTGGAGGGCTCAAAGAGGCAATGGCCTCATTGCTGCTGCAGTTAAAATCATCCAGAGGAGCAGCTGTGCAAGTCTCCCCAGAAACTCCATGAATGTCTCGGTTGCACCCAGCCCTGTCTCACTTCTCTTTACGTGCACGGTGTTATGTGCACAGGGTTTTACGGGGACGAAGGCTGCGGTGGCCTGGCTGCCTTGTCCTCTGTCTTACTCTTTTAGTATTACACTTAAGTATTCTTGTTCTTTTAACAGCTGTAAAGTTGATACCACCAATTAAATTCTTACGAGCTACCTATAATTTTTAATTCAAATAAATATTCTTTGTTGAAGGGTCACTTTTCTCGCATTGAAGTATAGTTTATTCATTGAATAGTCCTACTACTCATCAGAAGTTAATGTGGCAAAATCTGACACCATGTTATACAGCTCTGTAGCATGCATTAGCATGATGTAAAATACCTGTGCTAAATCCATTCCAGTAAAGCTTTTAGTTTAGACTATGTATTTTGACTTGAGCATTTCAGTGCACTTTTGTTGTATCAACAAAATGTTGATGTGATTTAGTGAGCTTAAACCACTTTTGGAGCTGTTTCTGTTGCTGTTTACAAAAGTAAATTTCCTGTTTCCTTCTAGTTAGTAGCCGACACAGTACATTGACTATATTCTCAGTAACAACAAAGCTGCTTTATACCACATTATAGACTACAGATGAAAATTACCAATTCACTATTAATGAAACTGTGGGCTCTGATATTTTGTCTGTTTAAATACAATGTAAAGGTCAAAACTGAATCTGAGGTCTAGACTCAGAGGCATTAAGAAACTGAAATCATACTGATGATAGGACCTAGTTTCTACGTGCTTCTCTGAATCTACTTCTAAATATATTTAGCAAATAACCTAGTTTGAATTTTGTGAAATGTCCCAAGTGTCTACATATCCGGGTAACACAGACTTTGGTCTGCTGAAAAACAGTTACTCAGACATAAGTGTGCAAAAAAACCCCTTTCTTTGCTTTAAATCCCTTCTTTGATGCCCCTKTTTCTTACAGCTCTTCAGGACATAGTTTATATTCATACTGGCTTCACTGCTTTAGTAACCTGCTGCTATGTCAACTTTTAATCTTTGAAAACAGTGGATTACTATCAATACTAGTGAAGGGGCACTCGCTGAGAATGGAAGTAACCTGTTAAACTTTAAAGTCTCCCAGACATCTTCTGTAGACAGTGGATGGTACAATTCATCTCATCCAGAAAGAGGTTGGGTGATTCCTGCCAGAAGTGTCTGCTGCTTTTAAGTTAAATGGGTGCCAGGAACCATCCCGCTGCTACCGGAGAAGCTCCTCCGGGCGCACGTGGGAAAGCAGCTGTTGCAGCAGAGCCTGGGGTGCTACCAGGGCACGGTGGAACTGTGGAGATCCCAGGGACAAGCACTGTCATCCATTTTGCTTTTTGGGACTTGATAGATCACACAGGTCAGTGCAAGCTGCCAGGGCCCTCCCGTCTCTCCGATGTGGGAGCAGCTGCCTCTTAGGCTGTGCTTACAGGCGTGGTGTTACTCCACGTCCTCTGAAGGTCCCTGGAGGGTGACTGCTGGAATGGGATCATTGGAATATAATGGATACTTTAAGAAACTTCATTCTTCACAATAAATGTTATTTATTTAGGCAGTTAGTGTTAAAACAGTTAAATCAGGTAAATAGCCTTCTATTAGAAAATACTGAGTTACTGATCTGAAAAATTCATCTGTTATAGCCTCTGGCAATGCCTCTTCTGATTCCTCTTTTATTTTGGTATTTTTGGGTGTGTATGCATGCAGACCATTTGTGACACATACATGGGCTGTCTSTGCTTGTTCCTTGTCATTGAAACAGGGTTTGAACAGTGGGGAGGGTTCATTACGGGGCTACTTAAAATCCGTTTGCAAAACTGCATTTTCTGTTACCACTGATAGGACAAATGTATTCTCCTTTTTGTTTTCTGAYGTTGTGCTTGGAGCCAGCTCTGATATCTAATAGTAAGTGGCATTGGTAATACTCAGCTTCCCGCTGAGAGGCAGAAGCCCTCTGTTACAGGTGGAGAGGGCCACAGGTGTCTGGTCACTTCACACAAGCACTTGTGACCGTCTCAGCCCTGCAGAGCGGGGCAGGCTCACCTCTTCAATGAGGAAGGCGTGGATGTGAGCTTTTAGGTGGTTGTTGCCAAAATTGCTAGACCTGTACAGTTCATCTGCAGAAAGAGCATGTGTTGGAATATGTTTGGAAGCGCTGCAGGCCCTATAATCTCTGTGTTTTACTTATCAGAGATGAGGATTTTGAAATGTTTTAGTTCTTCATCACTCGGCTTTGGTGAAAAGTAAAACCTTCAGATGCTGCTTTTTGATTTGTATGTAAAAGTCCATTTAGGCTGCATGGTGGGTTTGCCCAGGCAACCCGGTGTTGTTTTCATTTTGTTTCCTCTAAAAGAGAAGCATGTGAATGTCCCATAGGCTGGACTGTCCTGTATGCAGAACTATAGTCTGACTTTTCAGAAAATAATATAACACACGTCTTCCCATCTTCAGCAGCAAGACACTAACTTTCAGGACAAGCTGAATAAGTGTTGGAGTTTTTAGAGTATTTAGAAGTTTCTTGAACTTCAAAGGAGTTTTCATAATACATTAAAATATTTTTGAAAGGTATATTAACCTTAAGCCATGCCCATCTTCTGTTATTTAAAAATTTCAGTAGTTATAAAACAGACCACTGCTTCTGTCTGTATTTAAGTAGACAGATTTTTCAGATCTCTTCTTTCCAAACCTCTGGTCATTTTTCTTACTGGACCTCTCAGATGTCACTGTAAGATATTTTGGGGGGAGGCAAGGGGGATGCTTAGTAACAAACCCAGTTCTGAGGAAGGCAAACTGCAGGTTTTGTTTGTGATGGTCCGTTTACCAATGTTGCATTTACTAACTTCATGAGATGTGTAAAAATACAAAAATATGCAAATTGCTTTGGTTTTGCCTTACAGGGCACACCAGCAAGTCGAGTTCGATACAAAGTAGATGTTGTCCAGTTTCCTTACAGTGCCAGCATTTTTGACGTGGATGAAAATTCAGGACGTGTAGTAACGCGAGTAAACCTAAATGAAGCACCAAGTACAGTGTTTAAGGTAAGAACTCATATAGCTGTGTATTGTCAGTAAATGTTGCCTGCATTTGGTGGAATTCCTTTTACCTTCGTGTTTCTCTGTGTTGCTTTATATTGCATAGAAAGATGTGAAATTTTTTTGTTTCTTTACTTCCTTAATTTCTTCCTGGCCCATGTTTCGTGCCTTTTTGATTTCAGAAACATCTTGAATGGATGTGATTGCTACTGTTAGGAGGGCAGAAGAAATGGAGGCAGCTGAAGGAAACCTCAGTTTTTGAAAGTTACCTTGCCGATCTCTTTGTTTTCAACAGGGCTGTCAGCGTAGCAATTTTGTGAGAACTTTGTAAGAATGGCGAGATACCTTGTAAAGAATGTTATGGCACAGTTGGATAGTTTGGGACTTGCTGTTCACAAGTGCTGTAATGTAAAAACATTGGCTTTAAGGAGACTTAAATTACTATGGTGTTGTTATTGTTCCTGAAGAGTCTCAAGTGTAGTTAGTGTGGAGTAAGTTATTATTTTAATCAAAATCATTGGGACATATCTCCCCTCTTGAATCCATGAGCGGAGGGGGTAGTTGAAAATCAAAGTGTGTCAGTAAGCAAAAAAAAGGTATCTATAATATATGGGGGTTTATATGTAATTCCCCTACTTGGAAACTGCCCACCTTCTGTATGGTCATTAAGGTGTGTTTTGTTTCTTCTTTCAGTTATTTATTTTTGAAATGAAGATTAAAGAGAGGTTTATTTGCATACTTTTCCATTATAAGGAATAAAGCTGTCCACTTCACTGTTTTCCTCTTCTGAGTGTCCCGTCAAACACTACTGTGAATTTCAGTAGTGTTGAAATGCTGTCATTGTTTTAGGCACTCAGGACAGTGCTCATTTGAGTTCTTCTCAGTTTTTAACTAACGTAGTAAAACTCAGAGGGGAAGAGAATTATCTCTTGGTTAACATCACCAGAGTGTAGCTTTTCCGTTGTTGCRCTTTTTATTTTTATTTGTCAGTAATTATTTTGTGTGGCTGTTTTCTGAAGCTGTGATACATAACACGCAAGTGATGTGCACATGGACATGGAGCAACATTTCTATATGAAGACTGCTCTATATTAGGGCAGACCAATGGTAAATTTAGCAGAGCATTACTTTTCAGAAAATATGGATGCTTAGGGAAGAAGCACAGAAAAGACTCCAGAAATCAGTGATGTGGAGACTTCGAGTTGGTATTTGCATCTAGACCATTGGGCTTCTGTCTGCCACTGAATCTTCTGTGAATTTTCCCAGTCAATTTTTAACATACTTTCTGCAATTACAATATCTTGCACTGGTGAGTTCCCTAATATATCGGCTGAAAAAAACGCCTTCTTTTGTTTTAAGCTGTCTCTTCACCAACCTATGCTGAGAATAGCTTGGACTCGCAGAAATGAGTTGAAAACCCTTTGCTAGAATGAGGTGCTGACCTGCTCCGTCTAGTGACCTCCTGAAATATGGACAAATTTAGAGAGAGAGGAAACTGGAAAACTGTCCATTACTCCATCTTCAGTGGGCTGGTCTCTCATCCTTTTGCTAGCAGAGAGCTTACCTTCATATGAAAGCTAAAAACAGGTGAACCTATTTGTCCCAGCAGGCAAGCACAGATTAAATAAACAAATAGACATGAGTAAAGATCAGATAAGCAGAAGATTTATAATAGGCTGCCTTTGGACAAGGTCTTCTGGTCTTGTCTGTGTTTTAGCATACCGAAGATCTCCTTTCTAAGAGGATTTTTTTGGAGGGGAGGTAACGTTAATGTTTTTGTTCTGATATCAGACCTCAGTTTTAAATATTAATGTCAGCAACACAGAACTCTTACCTAGTACTTTTTCTGTTTTATTGGGAGTTACAGGTGGTTTTTCAAAAAACATTATTCCACTGCGTAAATGTAGAATTGAACTATATACCATTAAAGAAGTTGAAGTTGTTTCTGGAGTTCTGAGTAAGGACAGTCTGTGATTAGATGTGAAGGGAATCCCCTGAAAAATGTACTTGAAGGCTGGCAGTGTGTTTTGGAGAGGTATTTGTAGAAGACTGTTGTATTTGAATTCCAGTTTACTGTGTTTCTGTAAATTTTCTAGCAGATGGTTCAACTTGTGGATGGCTGTCACCTTTTTCCTCTATGTTTTGTTCTTATACAACGTATGATTTGCAGTGAAAGAAAATCTCATCCGACTTGTTAGACCCTGAAAATACAAAAAGTATTGTTGCAAGTCAACATAAAAAATGTTCTTGCCTATACTAAGAGAGTGATTTTCTGTGTTGTTTATAGCTAGTGGTCATTGCTTATGATGATGGGGATCCTGTGAAGTTCAACACCACTACCGTAGAAATTGCTGTACTGCAGCCTTCAGTAATTCCACGGTTTACGCAGGATGAATACAGGTAAAGCATTTATTCATTCACGTTACAACTGTTACTTTTTAAGTTGAAATAAGTTCCTGTTTGAATGCTAGTCTGAGATACGTGGGCTATGAAAATACTTTATTGTCAGTGTGGAAGTGCTTCCCCTGCATATACGTCAACTTTTGTACCTTCTGCTGTTGACTTTGGCTCATGGAAGGAAACAAGATACAAAAATAAGGTTTGAACCAAAGCAACAAAAACCTTGTGTACTTAGAGCTGGTAACATACTTACTGATGTTAGCTCTTCTTTAGGAAATAAATTGGATGCTGCTCTGAGGAGAGAGCAGTCAGCGCTCAAGTCCACCAGAAGCACGACTGTGTGAAATTACATGCAGGACTTTTTTGCAGCACTCCCGTTTGACAAAGTGAGGGTGGCAAAATACTTTAGAGTTGCTTCTTTCTCTTAGCCCCAAGTTATTTGGCAGCCAACCGTTCCCTAATCGTATCATAGTGGTGCAATTTTACCGTCTTAACAGGTTGTCTCCAACTGAAGAGATCTGGGCTGTAGGTGACAATGACAGTGAGGAGAGGTTTGTTTGAAATTATCTTCTCAGAAGCTGTTGCAAATGTCAGTCATGTGGATAAACAAAAAAATTGTGTGCGTTGAAATTGTAGCTGGGATCACCAGGGCCCTAGGTTAAGTTTCCTCCAGTCTGTCTGAGTGTGTTTTGATCCTGTATGCCATTCATGTGAGACACGAGAGAATTCAGTCTCGACCTCTTTGACATTAGAAGTGCAGATGATAGTTATTATTACTACAGAGTCATGATTTGATAAAGTTTACCTTCTGACAATTTCAAAAAATCAACCCCCTTTTCTTAAAATTAAGTAAAAAAAAAAAAGCGTTGTACAGGCTGATTAGTTTGTTAAATTTTGTTACAGAGAATGTGTTCATAAACAGTTTGACATCTATGTAATAACAGGAAGTGATAGGATCAATGCAACCAGCCTCCCGATATCAAGAAGTTCCAGCCTTGCTGCAATATGCGCTCTTGATTCCAATGTAGCGACATAATCAATATCAGAATATAATGGGTTTTGTACATATATTTTCAAAACAAAGCACTGCAGGAAATCAGAAAACAGAAACTGAATGTAATATTATTGGCTTCAGTAGACCCTAATGAGAGGACTTGCTCAGCTATTTTAAGGAGTTTAGACAAAAATTCATGATGTGCATTCTATTTTTCCTCACGATGAGAGTGTTAGCATTTTGAAGCAATACCTTAAAGAAATGAAAAATAGCAAAATACTGTCAGTCCTCTAGTAATTTTGTATTTAATCTTGAAACAAATACGAAATCTGAAGGAATAGTGGAAAATTATAAACTTTGCATTTAATGATAGTGCAAATGATAATCCTTTGCTGAAGGATTTTTCCTGAGAGAGATTATTCCTGCTGTTCCCTATATTTTATTAGATATCTTCAAATGTGTGAAGTGTAGTTTAGGGAATGTAGCAAAAGGTAGTCCTTTAAATAAAAATGTTTCCATTTGTTACTGTAATTTCAGATATCATGTCAGTGCATGCAAATTCTGAATAATATGTAAAGCCTTTCTGTAATAGACTTACCCTTCTGTGTTACTATTTTCAAGAAGAAAGTGAACGGGTGATATATGCGTAGCTGTGAGGGGAAAAAAAAATGAGTAGCTATGTTTAACAGAAGGACATGAAAATATGATACTATGAGACCTTTCCAAGATACTCCACGTTTTGGGTAAATTACAAAAGCTAATTTACCTAGCCTCAGGAGCCAGCCAGGGGGCTGGGGCCGCTAAAGAGACTCTTCCCTGCTAGGGGCATACTTCGTAATGCACTTCGTTTCTTTTTTCTTTTATAACTTTATTCCAAATGACCTTCACCTTTAAGGAGCTTGTTCTTGAATCTTACCTGGTAACAAATGTGATCCCAAGCAGTGTGTTTTGGGAGAGGCTACAATGCAGCCACAGTGCTAGACCACGCAGGCCAAATCCAGCATGAGTCCAGTACTTGGAGCACGGTGTGGTCCACCTCTGCGATRTAAAAGAGGTATCTTGCAGTTCTCATGTCAACCCACACAGTGTCTTTGTTTGYAGGATTTTGAGAAGAGACTTTGAGGTTCAGGAGCACAGGCAGAGTTTGCACTGCCTTCTGAAAAATGAACTGAGCTCGCACTGCCTGAGGCCACCTTGAGCAGAAGATGGGAACTTTATTTCACTACAATGAAGAAAGCTTACAGTAAAAAGTGGCTCGTATCCTCTAATACCCTTAGATTACAACTGAATAACCCATGTTATCTTCTCCTCCTTGTGAACTAATGAGGATTAGCTGAATAGCCTAGTTTCTCTTTCCAGAGAAAAGATGCACACCGTCATAAAAAAACTCTTAAAATCTTTTGGGGGCAGCAAAGGCAGTTACTCATTTTCTTCAATGTCAGAAATTAAATGAAAACAACCCCATAACTTTCTGATTCAGCTCTGAGACTCTCAAACATTTTGGAGCAGGACTAGTTTTGATTCCTAAGGTTTTCAGGGATTTTCACACTCTACAAACTGCACTTTGTGTTGGTTTCATGACAGTGATGCAAGCTGAAACTGGCAGGTTTCATATAACCTTATTTTTCAGTTGACATAGTATATCTTTAGGGTAAATGTCAGCACAGAGTAACGGTGCTGCTTGCAAAACGATAAACTGTTGGATGTGGATACTAGAATTTCTGAAGGATTGAGAATTAGTGGCTTTAGAGTGGATTAGTATTGATCTTTGCTTGCATAATTATCATAATCTGGATGATTCCAGCCTTGTTTTCTAGCTGTTTTACAAACTTCATTTCTGTGTATTTAGAAAAAGGTCACAGTTGAACAGTTTTACAGAATAAAGCTGCCTGCGCAGTTGCAGCATGTATTACAAATCAGAAACAAATACAAAAAATAGGAGAGAGGGGACCAGATGGCGTGATCAAAAAGGCATAGCCGCGTTAGGCAGATAGGGAGATAAAAGTGCAACTCTGCCTTGAGCTGTTGGTCTGGCAGCTCTCTGCTCTGTCAGAAATACACCAGCGCATTAGGGTCTCTGCTCGGAGTCCTGTTCATACTAAGGGAGGCTTTGACTGATTACTATCCATGTCTTAAAGTGACTTCCACAGGAGGCAGCAGTCAAATAGATGAGCGTCAGAGATTTGCATTTTATTCACTGTCTCTCCCTCTGCATTATTCCATAATTTGGGACAAATTAATTAGTCTCTTTTTCCCCCCACCTTCTTTGTTTGGATTGTAAATTATACTGGAGACTTCTAAATGCTGCTGCGCTATACATATAAAACAGCAAAGGGAAGCTAAGAACTCTGAGAACCATAAATACAACATGGAGCAGTTGTTTTATGACAAGTGAGTGATAAAATATAGTTCCTTCCCGAGGACTGAGATAGATGACCGCTGAAGTGCACCAGAAAGATATCTGCTGCAACCAGTCAACTCTTCTGGTGGGAACTAGCAAGTCAAGGCCAAGCATCCCCGCAGCCTGGGTGCAGCATGCTTTAGGACATTCCTCCTCCACGCACTCACACCCTCTTAGAAGCAGAGCAGCATCAGCCAGCAGGTCTGCGTGATCTGGTCGGGCAGCTTGTGAAGATGCCACCCCAGGGGCTTGCAGGCCGTTAGCGTAGTTAATAAGGGCCAGATGATCCACGCCTAGTGCTCCTTGCACGTGACCATCTTCTGGGGACACCGATATACACTGCAACTCCCACAGATCTCTCTCTAGTGCATCCTTAGATGTGAGCCTAACTGCCTTTGCCGTACTTCAGCTGGTACTGCAGGCTATCCTGATGCTCCTAGCCTGGATCTTTGTTCTGAAGCTGCAGAGTTTAACTGCATTAGCAATGTGGATCCTTCTCTACTTGGATCCTTGTCTGTCCTTGTCATGGATATTAAATATGACTCTGAGAGAGCTGACAGCAGCAGTGCTTGCTAAATAAAGTGTTTTCCAAGCCAAGCATTGTTTGCTTGTTCCACAAAAATGCAAAGTGTGAAGAGGCAAAAATCAAAAAGAATCAAAGGCCTATAACATCCAGACATTTAATTGTAGATGGCTAGTCCACCTCTGAGCCCACTTGACCTTTTGCTGCCAGGGAAGGACACTGCTGCTGATGCTCTTCTCGCTGCATCTCCCTGCGGGGTGGTTGGCAGTCAGTCAGATTTTGCTTGTTCTCCAAAGCACTGACAGCAGAGGGAGGCACAAGCGCCGAACCTGACGCATGGGGCGGTTGTCAGCAGTGTACAAACAAGGCCTGAGCTGCCACTTCCACTGCCTCTCTCCGGCCGAAGTGACAGCCTGGAGAGCAAGGGCCTGGGGGTGCTGAGCACAGCAAGGCGATGAAGAAAGGGGTGCTGGCACACGGCACATGAGACTTTCTGTATCGCTGCCCAAAACAGGCTGTGGCCGTTCACACAGTTTATTAAGGTTTTTAACGCTGACTTTGATCTCATTCTGCTTAGTGCTGGCGAAACAGCCACGTCTCTGGCAATAAATCCCTTGCTTGGGAAAATCAAATCAGCTGTTTTGCTGTTTGTTTGTTTGAAAGGAGCTGAGTGCTCCTTTCCCAAGCTATTATTTCTGTTGTCCTGACGGCTCCACCCAGATCACCTCTTGATTGAATGCCAGAGCAAGTAATTGATCCAGAAGTTTCCATTTCTTCCAAACAGGTAATGGCAGCACTTTCATTTCTTAATTAACAGATCATAATTAGTAGCGCTACTGAACAGTGAAGACCAGATGTGAAGTGAACCTCAGATGAATACAAAGAGATTTTTTTTTAGGAAGCCTGTCCTCTTTATGAGTACGTTCTCATTTTTAAAAAGTAAAAGTTCAAAGGGACTTGGGATCTTTTTCTTGTTTTGTTAATTAATAAATATCACATCCTCTGCAACTAGAAGGTCATTGCTAATAGMAATGTGCTGCTGTAGCAGGAAATGAAATGTTAACTGAAAGCAGCATCATTGGTTCCTAATTATTGCCTGTGGGCGCATTAAACAGGTGTTCAGCCATTTCACAGCAGAAAAAGGAAAATACTGGAAACTTTTAGCTTCTGTTAGTATTGCATTATAGGTCCCCAACCTGTTGGAAAAGATGTGTCCAGTTGTACGGTAATCTGAAGTTTGGTTCCAGTTTATGAGGAAATATGTGAAGTTGCGAATTTGAGGCTATTACTTGATGTAAATGTAGTGTGGCATTTTATTTCTCTACTAGCAACAACACTCTACTGTGAAAATGTGTTCTGGTTAAAAAATGAGATTTTGTGACATGTGGACCTCTTGCTTGCTCAGTAGAAGATACGGTGTAATGTTTTCCACTTAATTAAATCTGTAGGCAGATATCATCCAAGCAAATAGCTGTGTATCATAGGATTTCACAAAACAAAATTATGGAGGCATATCAGGAGTCAATTGGAAGTGTTATTCCAAGAGGCTTTTCCCAGTTCTCTGCTTTACTGCTGTTCAGTCAAACAGTTATTCTCACTGTGAAATAGGAAGTGGGGAATCCTGCACAGCAGCATTGAGGCTATGGGTACCATTTCATGTTTGAAAACTCTCTAATTCGGTGCCTCCTTCAAAAAGGTGCCATTTGGCACAGAACAGCATCCACAATGTTGTGAATGTCTGAGGCCTTGTAGAAGCAACTGTGCTTTTCTTATCATGAGTGTCATACTAATTCAGTCATCCTTCTTTACAGTGCATGAGAGAAAAATACAAGTATTAAGCGAAATGAGTTATTCCAGGGAGAGGAACAGGTTAATCTATACATGTCTTAAAAAAACAGAAGTGGTAAGTTCTGTTCAGAAATGAGGACAGCAACTGAGAATGTCCTTGGTTCAAACCAAGAGCAGACAGGGGGGAAAAAACCCAAACCATATACACCAGGGATTTGGAGGGGAAGACAACATTTTTGGGTTGTAGGCAACAGTGAGATTTCCAAAGCTATTTTCTTACTGATTTACTTACTTGTCTCTGACATCTTGCTTTGAGAAGTAATATGAGAAGTCGTAACTTGTTTCCTATTAAGTAAAATGGCATTATTCAGGGAATCAAGATGCTTCCTAAATGAAACCATGTGCCGAAGTGGCAGGATATAAACTTCTGCCTTAGATGCAGTTGGTTTTTCATCAGGCTGCTCGTGAGCTGTATTTCTTTAAGCCTCTGTTTACTTACATTTTCTTTTTTTGCTTCCTGTTAGAGCTCACTGCCATTTTAAGTAGTGCTCAGTTAGGSGGTCATTTCTCCCTTCTTGTAACAGGAGTGCACAGGGTTTTAGGTTTGTCCCTCAAAAGTATTTTGGATTTAGAGCATCCATTTGGGTAATCCTTTTCCCAGGATATCCAAGTCTTACCATGGCTTCTCCCACCTTTCCCATAATGGAATTTACATTTACATTTTATGAAAGAAAGACATGAAAAAGAGTGAAATACCACTGGCAACATTTTTGATGCAGCATTTCTGAAGTGGGGGGAAAAATAGTCAATGTTTTGCTCAAACTGAAGCTAGAGGAATGATGCCTGGGTTTCAACRTGCATTTTTAATTTGCCTCAAGTGTCAGTGGCAGCTTGGCTTCAGGAAAATATGTGTGATTTTGCCTTTGGAATCGGTGTTTTATGGTGGTGTTCTCCTGGTACTTGAGAGTCAGAGCTTTCAACGCCATGTTGCAGTTTAATGAAATGTAGAACTAAGTCACCCTGGGAATGTGAATATGGAATAGAAATAATACACAACTGTAGTATTAAACCCTATCGGCAGTGTATTGTGAGAGCGCAAAGTCACGGCATTATCCTTGGTCTTAGAATTGATCCTATCGGTACCCGTCCGTCTGACCAATTCAAGTATCTGAGTGTGTCCTACATTTTGCTTGATGGGAACTTTTTTTTTTTCCTTTTAGCTTCTGTAGTAATCCTGACAGAAATTTTCATGTCTTCATGTCCTTAGCTTTAATTTAGGAAGATTGGTGGGATAACATGAACACATTATGCCTGATGACAGAGTGTTCACAGGAACAAAATTTGACATTTGGTTTAAAAAATAATAGGTTATGACAGGGGTTCACTGTAACAATGTCCAGACTCCCCTGTCATCTGTTTTAGAGCTAAATACCATGAAAAGGTCAGAATGTCTTGAACCAATTTGAGAATTGAGACAGAAAGTGAGGATACTAAGTACAGTAAGGAATACACGATCCTTTTCAGGACATTTTGAAGATAAACTGCTTGAAAAATACATCTAATTAAGAAGAAAATATTCTTTTCCAGAAAATAAGAATCACTGTCTCTGACAAACTGTTCAGATTGTTACAGTTGCACTTACTGGAAACTGAAAATTTGAGAAATTGTTCCATTATTGCTCTAAAATGTGGCTAGGTCCTTCTTTTTTTGAGCAAGGACAGGAAGCCAAGGTAGTCTAAATACATTGGTGAAAGGATTAAAAGAGCTGCCATCATGATGTTTACTTCTTGCTTTCTTGTGTCTTTACTTTTTGTTTTGCTGCACCAGTTAGAAACTTGTACATTTTTTTCACAGTTTTAAAAACTCAGTTGCATAGCCAGACCAATTTAAGTGTTTCTGTTTGTAGAGCTTTTATTAGCTATTTTAGTTTCCATATAACTTCACTGTTAGCTTGCCTCATTTTAGACACTCTAGTGCTCTGTCTACACTTGACTTTTCTCCAGAAAAATACATAAATTCAGTTGTTTTTAATGGCTTACATAGCTTCTCTTTCATGCAAAGCATCAGACAGACAAAAAGCCAAATGAAGTCACTTCCCATGACAAGTTGGATGAAAAGAGTCTGTGCAGGAATGGGTACGCTGCTCGGAAACGTGTTTCAGATAGAAGAAGGTGGAATAGCTTCAGGTAAAATGCCCTTGAGAGTTAAAAGTAGCTAAGGCCAAAACACTTTAAGGAGCTGTAATGTGAGAGAAGTTAGGGAGACAATTTTACCAGGAGAGGTCCAAATGACATTTTTATCAAGCTGAGCTAAGAATCATAGCAATGTAATTAAACAAACAAACAAAAAAATATTTAAGTTCTGAGGTATGCCTGTGGACCTTCATGAATTAAAATATAATCCACAAAATAGAGTAGACTGAAGTGTCTAATATGGAGTACATAGACATCACACTATTGAGCTTCAGTACTAAACCAATTTTCCAATTTATTATTGGGTTTGCTGGTTTTAAATTTAATTTTTGATTAAATCTCATGTTCATGCTTGTGGAGATAGAAAAGTTTCATGGTGAATTTAAAGCATATTGGATATCAGGCAAATTGAAAAACGGATGAGTGTCTGATGTGTTTAGCAAAGGGAAAAAAGAAGCAGAAAAGAAGAGAGGAAAAGTTAAAATTTCACTTTGGACATTAAAAATAGTTATGCCTTGCAATGTATTTGGTATGTGTTCAGTCTCCATTTCCCCCTCTGATCAAGATAATTGAGATATAGCTAATTAAAAGATATTATTCTTTTACAATTTGTATCCTTTTTCAGTGTTTTTGTAGATAAATAATGACTTTATTTTAATCCTGTTGTTCTTCTAGTTTGGAGTTCCTTTTTTTTTCTGAGGGGCGAACACATTTTGTGGCACAGTTTCATMCTGAAGCAGTAAGCAATGCAATAGAGGCCTCAAAGAAATACAGGCAAACCTTAAACTTGTTCAGGGGTAACTGTAAATCAGAAGACTTATTATTGAACATCTGTTTTGTCAATTTTAAATTACTTTGTTCATCCCAAATCCGAGGCATGGGATACCAATCTTATCTCAGCATGGCACAAAGCGATTGAGGCTGCTTCTTTTTCACACTTTGCTGCCTTCGTGCCCTCTTTTCCCACCACGGCCTGTCAGGAAGGGTTGGGGCAGGTTGGGTGGCTTCACGCCGAGTCTGGGGATCCTACAGGGTTTTCGTTGCACCGCTCTGATGGGGACTCCTCCCGGTATCCATCCCATCCTGGATGCTGACAAGACACCATTTACTATTTCTGTGAAAACATTAACGTGAAGATTGACCAACCTAAATTGTACATTGCTGTGACGGTTACAGAAAAATAGCATGTGAATGACCGAAACGTTGGTATAGAAATATATTTATTTTGCCATGGTCAAAAGACGGTTGTGCGAAGGAGAGTGTTCAGGAGGAAAGATTAAGACTATGGGTAGACTGAGTTGCAGCTGAGGTGGCTAAAGTGTGTGTTAATTGCTGTTTATCCCATTTCACCCTAAGATTTATGGGGTGCAAGTGGATTATCATGTTAATGCACGGGGCCGTCTTGCATTCAGTGACTGATTGTATGTAGATACCCATGCGTGTACGTATTGGGGAGGAATATTAGAAATCACATATTTGAGAAGGTGTTTTGTTTAGAAGCTCAAAAAGTAACTGTTTCATATAAAGTATTTCAAATAAGTCAGCACTGGACTGTAAGGCAATGGCGTGCCAATCCCACGCAGGTGGCAGTGACAGAAATGTACTGTCAGGTACAGTCAGAGCCTGTGGCTGGCAGGGCAGGGACTATACCGGCAGTTGCACTCAGAGGCTCAATAAGGTGTTGCAAACATTATCAGACAAAAATACCTTCGGACGCTCTGAATCCTGATCATGTGTTGAAGTCACAGCAGTACCCTTCCCTTTCACTATGCTGTCAGTTTTCTAAGCCTTCTCTGGGTGGCTGGGACTGGATTGCACTGCTTTGCTAGTGTCACGTCTTCTCACAAAAATAACCGGTGTTTATCATCCAGTAATGCAAAATTATTGCATAAAAATACCCTCGCCTGTCCCCTAAAATGGTGTCAAATAGTATGTCTACCACTTACAAAAAAAAAAAAAAAAAGCACACTGTTGTACATCTTAATCATTCAAAAATTGGAAAATAACGAACTTATCCCCAAAGAAAGCTTATTAGAGCTTGTAATACAGGATAAAGAACAGTGTATTGTCAGCTGAATACCATTGTCTCTTGTCGGTTTACTTCTCGACAATTCAGCAAAATGTTCTTAAGAGACCAGCTGTATGTTTTAATTCAGCTGATGCATTGCTCCCGTTGAACCTGATCACCTTAGTTAAATCAGAGAAATGAAATCAATACAATTACTGTGGTGGTTTTCTGTCCACTCCCTCTATAGCCTCTCCTAGCAAACACAAAAGCTGCTTGCTAATTGATATTGATTTGTCAATTCCTTGAATTCAGCTATGTCAGAGGGGAAGTTATGAGGCCATTTCCATTAAAAGAATATACTGAAAGTGTGCTTCAGATGAAATGTGGGTTTTGTGTATACACCGTCATGAGGTTTTTTGTTCAAATTATATGCCTTCAGAAGAAAAAGAAAACAACATAATATATAATGCAACATAAAAAGGATCTTTATTTTCCTCGCTGGCCTGCATCTCTGACCTCATCGAAAGACCTACAGCTTGAAATGCTTTCAGATTTGACAGCCTTTTTTTCCTGTCTCTAAGATTAACCTTTCCGTTTGTAAAATGCACATTAGTAAGTACTTTATAGCACTAGTTTTGCAGCTTAATAAATCAGGTAGCAATAATGAATTTTATTTCTACTGCTGATAGCACACTTGAGGCAGAAGGTTGGGAGCCAGAGTGATCTGCTCTGTGCATGTGTGTTTGAGTAAAAGTGAACTTACCATCATCTTTTTCTGCAAAAAAATCGGGAGGTCAGTGTTTCAGTATGGTCACTATTACCTGATCCAGTGTGGCTCAGCCTGGAACAGTTATTTTCCCCCCATTATTTGTATAGTGGAAGGCCTAGGGAAGCTCAGAAGAATTGATACCTCACCATGCTAAGTGAGATACAGCGTTTTAATTTAAGACAGACTGGGCCCTCCACAGGAAGCAAAACAAAACAAGTAAATAAAGCAATGGAAGATGTTACAAGAAGGGAAGGAAGAGTGCATCTTAGCCCTATGGGCCATGGATATGGTTTGCCTTTGGCATCTTTTTTACAGGTGGTGTAATCTGGAGCATGAGCGGTCAAGCCAGCAATGCAGTGCCATAATTGGATTAAGCTGAGAGCAAAAACTCAGGAAGAGCAAGAGAAGCATAACCCTTAGGGCAAAGTAAGGGAGTAGTCAGAGAATCTAGACTCAGGGTGAAGGCAGGCTGAATAGCAACTCCAGGGAAGAGGCAGAAGTATAGGTAAACTTCAGACCAACGTTCATGTGGGCAGAAGGCAGTTGCTGCAGAAAGCCCCAAAGCATGAAGGCAAGTACGTCATCTCCAGGGCAAGAGGTTGTATAACGGGCATCATCACCCAAACTACACAGGTCTCTTTTTTCTTTTTGTTCTTTTTTTTTTTTTTTAATGATAATGAATAATTTACCTGCTGAAATTCTTTAACTTAATTCTGTATATTCAGTGTCGTCATCTGGAACTTTTTCTAGGATGTTCGAACCAATATTCATCCCCCAAAAAATGTTTGTAAGACAGATCAAGGGCAGATTGTTGGTCTCTTGGTGTGTGATGGCAAAGGTTTGGGTTCAATAGTTAGGATTGCAACCTGGGGTTCCAGCTTTCTGCCCTTGGAATGGGAAAATGTGGTATGGGGTGGAGTATTTGAAAAATACCTGGAGGATGAAAGAGGGAAGTCATAAAATATTCTCTGAAACGAAAGCAGGTGTAGATTCTGTCCAGAATTTTGAAGATCAGTGCAAAACTGAAATATTCCTTAAAGTCTACTCCTATTTAGGATTCTATCTCAACATATCTTCATCTGTCTTTTATTTTGTTATATACTGAATGAGTGTAATTTTTAAAAATGGAAAATATCTGGATAATGCTAGTTTTAATAAAGATGCATCTGCATTTATGGATGAGTGCAAAAATTTCCTTTCAAATTTATTCATTCACTAGCATGAATAATTTTAAGCATGAATTCAGCCTTTACTTGCTGTGGTGAAAATCTGAGCATTTGATTTGAGATTAGCTCAAGAGTCTCACTTCTCCTTGTTGAAATTGTTTAGATTGCTGTTTTAAATACATTAGCACGGACTCTTTGTTCAATCTGAAGTAGTTACAGTTTCCTTGAGGAAACAGCATCTCAAAACGTTACTCATCACATTTTCTGAGGAGATAGCATTTGAACAATAGAAGAGAAAGAGTGAAGTAATTCTTTGCTGCATTTCAGGAGGAAACTCATTATTTATACATGATGAAACTATGCTGAATATGAGATGCTCAGTTTTCAGTGTYTGTAGGGTACGAAGAACATGAGATATCAATGTGTTAGTAGTGTAATCTTTTTTCTTTTTCTTTCTTTACACGAATCAGTGCTCAGTGAATCAGAAACAATTTACTGAACTCTTAAAAGATGTGTATGTGTATTTGGGTTGATTTCCTGAAAAGCATCTTGGCTTTTAGTACTGAAATGGGTTGGCAGGAAAATTTTTTGATCTTTCTGAAGAGTAGAAATTCCTGTGGAGGTGGCTTTAAAGTGCTTACTGTTTAAATGATAGAGGTTTACTCATGAATGAATTTTCCTGCATGCATTTCTGATAGATTACTGAGTTTTCTTAGTAGAGGTGAGTATTATAAAAGAGCTATTATGTTCTAAATTTTATTTGCACTGTCGTGCAAATCCACTGTGGTGGTTCTTGTGTTTCTGTTACTTTCTACTCATTATTCCCTGCTTTTCCATTTCTCATATCAAAGAACCATTATATCTTTATATTGTCACCTCTTGTCAGTTAGACGACTTACTGTTTTTTGCATTTGCAGACGCGAAGGTTAAACCTTTGCCTTTTTAGTATGTCTTTCTGTAATAACAGATCCTCTCGCTTTGGCAGCCTAATAGATGGATGAAACTGCTAACCTGAGGAATAAGTTTCATTAATCTGCTGTTCAGGCAACTGGAAAATAACACAAATACTTTTGTTTAATTCTGCAGACCCCCGCCAGTGAGTGAAAGTGCACCAAAAGGAACTGTGGTCACAGTTGTTACAGCGGCTGCCTTGAACCAGACAATTGTATATTCAATTGTTTCAGGAAATGAAGAGGGTAAGTACTAATATTTTGGTCTTACTGGTTATGCTGAGCCTAGTGTGTGCATCAGAAGTCTTCAAGAAATAGTGATTAGAAATAAAGCTGCAGAGATGAAATCCCACCTCATCTATAGAAGCAGGAGGGACTGCCATTATCAAGCCTTTAYGGATCAGCTAAAGATCAGTTAACAGAATTACAATAAAAATTAAAATACAATGAAATGGCGTACTGGAATAAGAATATAAATAGCTTTGATGGAGTTGTACTTCTTGCTTAGAAATCTGTTTTAAGGAATTACAGAGTTTGCCATGCTATAGCCACAAGTATTAGATTAGAGCCTGATATTTAATCAAAACATCATTGCTGCATTTGCATCCTTCTCGGGTACTCTCTGTGATCCACCTTGAAATCTCTAAGCAAAATTACACTAAATTATTTGGAGGGATGTGGAAGAATTCCCCATCCCATCCTCCTTTTTGTGAGAGTGGGCTGTTTGTCTTGTCTGCTCTTGTCAGCGTGTCCTCAAGTTGGTTATTCCAGTACCAGGTCAGATTCAGCTGCTGTGCTCCTTTGAAGACAGCTTCAAAGAGGAGTTATGTGGGCTTTTAGAGGCCTGAGGGAGGGATGGGAACGACTTTCTGAAGACGGTGTCAGAGAATAGTGTCATCACCAAAATAGAAGCACTTGGGCATTAAAAAAAAGTGTTTATGCGTCTCAGTTACTTCTGTTTTTGCTGGATTTCAGATGTGTTTGCTATTAATAACAGAACAGGCGTGATCTCAGTTAAAAAGTCTCTGGATTATGAAAGTGTGAAAAGTTATGAGCTTCGAGTTCAAGCAGACTCCTTACAAGTGGTACGATCCAATCTGCGTGTCCCTTCCAAAAGTAAGTTTAAAAATCATTATTTTTAAATCTCTTCTTAATATACATATATATTGTTATTTTTTGAGGATATTGATAACTGCACTCTAGGTAGTGACCTTGTTTTGTTATCAGAAATACAACAGTGATGATGGTATGTGAGCGGCAGAGAGTGCATTTGAGGATCTCTATGCTTGCCTTCCATACATGGAGCTCATCAGTCTTGAGCTAAATCTTCACAAATCATGTTGATGTTACACAGTTGTAGGTCTCACTGATACAGACAAAAGTCATGTTTATATATAAACAGAGAGTTGATGGCACAAATTGAATGTTTTCAGTGTAATTAGGGCTTTTTTGTGATGGAATGTCACAGTTACTTTTTCATAAACACATTATACAGCCCAAATACAGACTTCCTCCCTGCTGGGCTGGTGACATCGCAGCAAATGTAGAGGAATGGGGAACAGATACACAGCAAGGGTGACAGGAAGAAAAAGACTCCTTCAGCACCCCTGCGGGTCTGCATGGAGTTTATTGCAACCCTGACTGAGAGCAAACTGGAGGCAAGGACCTGCTTTGACAAAGACAAGAAGGTTCTTTGCAGCATCTCTAGGCAGGAAGGAGTTTATTTACAAACTGTTCTTTCTGCTTTGGCTCTGTCTCATGGTGAGGGTTTTCTTTCTCCCTTTAATGGTTTCCTTTTTCTAATAAAAGTAATTCAAAAGGTCTTTTGATGATTTTTATCGTCCTTGCTCTAAGGAAAAGGTCTGGGAAGTCTGGTCTTCAAACATCTGGCTCGCTTAGTGTCCTATCCCATCCTATACAACTTCCTATTTAAGCCACAGTTAGGCCCTAGTAAAAAAAAAAAAAAAAAAAA
>JAYKAV010000733.1:445107-669035 GCA_035582835.1 Phoebastria nigripes | reverse complement strand
CAAAACCTTGCACCAAGAAGTATTTTGGTACACGTTTTTACACAGACTGTGTTTGTTGTCTCTTTTTTTTTTCCCCTGTATTTTTGGTCTCTGTGAGTCTCAGTTTTTCCCTGCTCTAGCTAAGGAGCATCATGGATGCCATGAAAATAAGCCTAGCACGGTGGACTGTTGCACTGAGAAAAGGGCAGTGAGGAATTGAATATTTGTTTAAAGGCTATGAAAATATTACCTTCTTTCATTTGTAATTGAATGTAAGATTATTTCAAGTCATTTGTTCTGCAGTCCCAGTTATTCCAATATGAGCTGTGGGCCAGATCTGTCGCAGGTGGCTGGAGCTTTTTTCTCCTCTGCACTTCCACCAGTGTTAATGATAGAGCAAATCTTTAGCACTGGAAGAAAGCAGGCTCATCCTGACCAAAAACATCCCCATGAACTAATAGGTTGAGGGGAAAACTTCAGCTTCTTTCATTTATAAATGTCTGTCTAAGAGACACTGCTGTAGCATCTCATTGTATTTGCCCTAGTGTGAGCTGAGGAATCCCCAGGAGGCCAGGCTTTGGGTACCTGCTGTTTATTGATGTGTGTGTAAAATTCATTCAAAAGAGAACATCACATTGGTATTTTGAAACCATGAAATACAAATGGAGTTCAAATTTACTTCAGACTTCAGTTTTGTGCAGATAACCAATATTTAGTTGCTTGCTTGTCAATCCAGGGAGACAGGCGGGAGGAGATACCATAAACAAAATGCCAGTACCAGACTGTTCCTAAACATCAGTGAGATTTGGGCACTTATCAAAGTGTGTACACAATAAAATCTTCTTACAATTTTTGGAAGCTCCCAATAATATAATGAGCAATTTTAGTTCGAGTGCATCTTTTAAAGCATTACTGGCAGTATGATGCTGTAGGGATTGTGCTGCCATGGACTTTGTTTTGATGTCTGTTCCCGAGGAGGTCTGCATGGCAAGCCCGGGGCAAAAAAATTTCTATCAGTCTTTCATCTGTCACTAATGTTAGACTGTCACCTTTCCACCTGCCCTGAGTAAGAGATAATTCATTGCGCCCGTGTCCAGGCACAGAGAGCACTGGGCAAATTAGGACTCAGAGCACAGTGTGATCCCTTTTTGTCCCTTGCTGCAGGGAAAAGTGAGCTGTGTCAGCTTTTTTGCTTTTGCTACTCACTCTGGGCTCTTTGGCTGGCACATTGGCAGGCAAAGAGCCAAAGTGCCACCCCGTTATTGTCAAAGGTGACAAAGTTGTTCCATGACAGACAGAATCTTTCCCACGCTGCAGGTTGTGATCCACAGAGTTAATAGTCTGAGGGTTACAAAGGGCGGGCCACCCTTAACTAACTGGGCTGATCCTGCTGTCCTTTTTCTATAATTAGTCTTCTAATTATTGTTCTGATGGATACAATAATAGCTGTGAATATTAGGAAACCCATCTCTAGTTTATTTCAGTGCCAGTTTGGTGCATATGCTTAAGAGTATTGTGTATAGATTAGAGATCAAAATTCAGGTTTTTCGGGAGAGTAATTTAAACAGGTGCAAGTCTGTTTCTTCTGTATATAGATACTACTGTAGAACCCACTTGTGATATTGAAATTAGTACTTGATGAAAATTTGCTTACAGATTTTTAAAGTTCTTAAAGATATTAGAYTTAATGGGCTTAAGTATTTGGGAACATGCCATAAAATGGGGTGATAGACTATAGCCTGAGACATTGTACAGGGGGTGGCAGTTAAAATACATTCATCAAGTTTTCCAATACTACCCATGTAACCAGCAGAAGATTTTTGGAAATTGAGCGTATGTTATCATGGATATTTCTTCTTTCTTAAGAAAGAATTGAGCATGTGTGTGGTGTAACATGTAGGGATTATTCAGTGGTCAGAAGTTGACTTATATTAACAGCACTGTAAGATGCTGTGTGCTGTTATAGCCACCATCGATGATGTATCTGGAGAGGGAGAAAATGAGAGATCTAGTGCCAGTTGACTGCATTCCTTTGTGTCTGGGACAGGTCCAGTTAAGGTTACATTCTGTAACATGCGGCCAGGCCRCATGCAGTGAGGAGATAAGGCTTCTGTGCAGCGTACAGCTTTCTTCAAATCTTTCTCTGATATGGATGATCAGACGAGGGAGTCAGCAGGTTCCAGCAGAGGTCTTTGGACAGACCTCACCGGTCAGGGAAGCAGTGGCCTCTATATCCCTCTTCCAACTCATAGTCTGCACTAGAGCAGTTCTCCCAACGGGGCAGCAGTTTTAAAAAGGTGATGGCTGAATTCTTTTATTCAGGGATACTTGATAATGACTGGAGTTTAAATTTGGTCCAATTTAAAGGAAGACATGCACTTGCTGTATGTGTTTGGATATCCATGAGTATGCAGCATGTATTAGGTTTTGAATATGCACTGTGCTGGATGGATAGCTAAAGAATTTGGTAGATATATATTTTTAAAATACTTTACAAGTATCTGGCTAACTAAATCACTTATGTCTTTGTAATGGAGATCCCTTGACCTCTAGGTTTGATTCCTACATTTGTATGATGTATGTCTTTCCATTTTCTCGGCACCTTTTACTTTCTTGATGAGTTTTAATCAGGTTAAATACTACTTTAGAGTTTCCGGGCACTGAATTGATGAACTACAGTGGAAGGAGATGAGACAGAATTAATGCACCACTGTGGACTTTGGTGACGTTGAAATGATGAACCACTTTGGAGATAGGTGACTTCGAATGCACTTCTCTAGAATTATGTGACATTGAATTATGTGACACTGCTCTGACGCTCAGTGGCAATGAATTGCTGCCAGTTCTGGTGTTAGATACCACTGAATCGGTGAACCATTCTGGAATTTCTTGGCAGTGAATTGATGACCTACTCTGGAGCTGAAATGATGAGCCCTTCTGGAGCTAGATAACGCAGCACTGACGAACTGCTCAGCCACAAAACAGTGCTGAAGTTTACAAAACTCAGAAGCTAGGTACCAAATTGTTTTTAACTGTATGGTATCATAGAAGGTAATTATATAGAGGTAGGAGTTTGAGTTTTCATCTGTGCAGTGGAAAAGAGGATGATACTGCATTACGTGTAACTAAGCTTGTCATTCAGTGATAGTGCCAACTGATAGCATAGTAATAACTGATTAAATAAATGAGGAGAGAAAGTAAATTGAGATGTCATTTGGAGTATAAGAACATAAAATTGGTGACTTAAACTGGGTTTTTAAAATATGATGCTAAATCATGCACAATCACCCTCTTACTTTCAGTGGAATCAAACTCCTTAAATGAGTTACTTTAACTGAAACTTTATAATATGAAGTTGCGGTGCATTTTTACTTCATTTGAATGGAAGAAGAGTTAGGTGTTCTGATGATAGTGAAATTAAAATGTTGGAATTCTGGCTTGAAGAATCAGCGACTGGTGATGCTGAGCCCTGACAGACCTTAAGTGTTGATGGCCTTCTCCAATTCAGTTAAATTTAGCAGCCTGGGTTTTTTTCTGTCTGCTCTTTGCTTCCTAGATTATCTGTCACAATAGACCATAGTCTAGTAGTATACTGTAGGTCAAATTAGGATTGTGATTATTAGCTTCCAAACAGAAGCTTTCAGTTCTCCCTCAATGGATAAGATGGAAAAAAAAGAAAAACTGATATATGAAGGGGAACATCCCAAAACTGTGTGTGGCAGGATGTGTTCTGCCATTGGAAGGTGCTGCTCTGTAATCTATGACAGAGCAAGCAGCTCCTTCCTCCCGGAAAGAGTTGTGGATTAGTGAGCTGAAGGGAATGTATCAGTACAATTAATCATTTACTAAACCAGAAGTACTTCTTGAACAAGAACAGGAGAAACATCATCTTTTACGTCATTTGAACAGTCAGCTGTTTGCAAAGTTTTCATCAGCATCTCGCTGTCCTGCAGTTTGATACCCAGGAGAAATGCAGTCAGAGCAATAACCTTATTGTGGCAAGGAGGCATGGGACAGGAGGAAGCAGAGGGGTTTACGGGAAACCAGGGGTAGCAGCGAAGAGAAAGCGCTGCCTAAACACAGTGAGAGTGAGCGGTGGAGCGGTATAGACAAGAAGGCGCGAAGAGAGGGTTTTACCACCAAAGTAAACATGGTCCCAGTTTTAAGAATCAAAGCATTGGTGGGCATCTGGTCCCTGTGCCAGACAGATGAATGTTTCATGCGCTGTGGTGGGAGACACCAAGGCTTCCCGCTTTGATCTGGAGAGAAGGATATATTTACAAGAGTGCCAGAATATGTTTGCTTTTGAACACCACTGACAAAAGGGCCCTCCAAATTCCTCCGAGTACAGAAGTGGAGGATTCAGTCTCATGTTTTCCAGTGTTCACAGTTTCCAGCATCAGAGAAGAGCTCATCTTTTCATTCCCCAACTCCGTACATATGACCTTTTCAGCCTGCCACCTCACTCTCGCTCACTGAACTGCTGCCGACGGCAGTTGTCATTTTCTCTCTTATCTTGATTTGTCGTTGCCGTCTGTGCGTAGCTTCACCCATCCTCCATGGCTGCTCAGCAAGGTAGCCTCCAGGCTGTTCCGGTGTCTGTCTGCAAGTGGACATGGATGCAAACAGATTGGTTAAAAATTAAACCTTACAGGCGAAGGTGTTACCAGTTGGCACAGTGCCATGTGAAAGGTTTGTCTTCATTAGAAGTTACTCGTGTTAACAGCTTCTTGCTCAATCAGTTGTGAGAGGGAGGCCAGAGGGAGTATTTTTGACTGCAGGTTGCTCTACTGTAGATTTTGTCTTGTTTTGATTGTCTCTAAGACTGACTGTCAGACTCCTCTGCCTCCCAAGTCAGTCATGTTCTCATGGCAGGGGTGAAAAGGGGGGTTTCTTGTGTCATGGACTTGTAAATGCAGTGGAACTCTCCCCTACATCGCTGATCTTGTCACCTGCATCTTCATTAGGAAACTTCTGGCATTGCTTGTAGTCCCACTGTCATCTCTCCCGCATCCTCTTTTTTATTTTTGCTTGCACTCTTGCTGACTTGATTGGCTCTAATTAAAGAGCAGGGAAAGGAAAAGCAGCAAGCATGTATTTCACATTCCTAGGGATGCAAGAGTAATGACAGAACCACATGGTTGGTTTTACTGTCGTTTAAGAGGAATTCAAAAGAAATGAAAAGCACTGCAAACAATGAATTTGTTATTTTTTACAGTTCTGCTTGCACTGGCTTGATAAGCAGATTTCTTTTTTAGAAATTGCAAGTGCCATCTTTGTGTTTGCATCCAGCCTGCTACAAGTGAGAACTAAAACAAGATATCTCTCCAAACTCTTGTGGGTGCTGCAGAATTCAGAGTACCACGAATTCTTATTAAAAATCAACTTAGAAGTAGAATTCAACAAGGAAGAGGTAAGGTATCTCAAGAGTGTTAGACCAGCTGAGGGGGGAGTACACTTCCACATTTTTTCATTTCAATCAGGTGTGCTAAATATTACATTCACTGCTAGGTGTGAATATGTGATCTTGGTAGAGATGTTTTTTATTTTGGTATCRAAAGATTTTTTTAAGCAAAAATGCACCTTTCAATTTATTATTTACATGTTTTATTCATTCAGTTAGAACTATTTTTTGCCTTTGGCACAGCCCCAAGCAAGAAGTCACGCATACAGATTCCCCAGACGTATGCAGAGGCACTGCCCCGAGGAGGGTCATTTCTGTTGTCAAATTGCTGCTGTAATCCCAGCTGTGAGGCAGGGTTTTGCTGTGGGTGTTGGAGGGTAAAAGAACAGTTGTGTTTCTCCTGTAACGTATTTGGTTTTCTAATCACAAAATAAACCTTTGGGAATCATAAAGCAAAAAGGGATAAAACTAGTTTTGCAACCAAAATTCTGCAACTGCTCCATACTAATTGGGAATGATAGTTTTACTAAGCTCAATATGAAAATGAATTCTGTACCCCTGTATTATTGACTTCTCAAGTAGCCTTACATTTTTAGTTTCAAACATGTTGCAGAAGTTCATGCTGATGGTGTTTTATAAGTTGGCTGCCATGCCAGTCCCTGAATCCGGGAGGTGTGACAGATGGACAAAATATGCTGCAGAGCTTAAAGAGCTGCGAATCTGCCTCCTCTGCCACACAGCTCTGGGGTAGTTTCCCTGAAAGCCACTGGGACAAACTTCAAATTTCTCTGGGCAGCAAAGCAATGTATTTTAGAGAGACTGCATAAAATGTGAGCTCCCTTTTGATTAATTATTTGGTAGAAAAAGATGTTTTGTATTTATTTAAATCAGACCTTGGATCAGTGCTGTTCCAAATACGTTGCTGTTTATGTCTCATCGAAGTTTCTTTTTGCACTGTTCTTGATCAGCTACAGCATATGATGAGCTCCTTCAGGCTTTATGGGCACATGTTGATTTAGATCAAAATGCCACTGAAATATTCGGTGCCGATTCCTATTTGGTTCTGCCAAATTTAGTAAGGCGAGATTGAGCGCAGCTGCAGTTCAGTTTAGTTTACCTGCCAAAGCCCAAAGTCTGCTTGACATACTTGTAAGACAGTAGTAAAGCAAAGTGCTATTGAACCCTGACGAATTACAATTCTCATTCCCAGTTTGATTAAAATGAATTTTTAAAAGAGAAGAATCTGCTGTTACCTACTGCAGAACAAACAGCCACTGCTTAAGCTAGATGCAGGTTTTTTATGTTAAAATTATCGATGCATGAAGAGCAGCTGTATCAATGGCTGGTTTGGCATATTATAGAAGACAAGTGCGGTATCATTGGTGAAAGCATAATGTAAAACAAATCTGGTAACACTCAAAGCATAGTTGACACTGTCCCAGTGTTCAAAAAGCATTGCTTTAGTTCAACTTAATTTCTGCAGTCTGGCGAGAAACTACGGGCTCATGTGAATCAGGCACATTATTAGCACGGCTTAGATAAGCAGTGATACTGGAAAAGAGTTTTCAACAAGCGTGTTTGGGAAAAACCTATGGAAATGCTAGTACACACTAGTTCTGACCTGCTCCCTGGAGTTTTTGTTGTTTTTGTTTTCTATGTTAGTCATTTGTGATCTACTAGTTTTACGTCTTTCAGAGGATCCTCAGGTTTCCTTTAGAGCAGCTTTCAGGATGTTTCCATTCTCCTTAGGCAAATCACAGAAGCTGAAAGATCCAAATGCCTTGTCTTCTAGTCTTGGGAGCAATTGTTTCTCTGGAGCAGTGCATGCAATATGTTTGGTTCTTATAAGCTGAAGATGACTTACAAGCAGCTGCAGTTCTGTATACTTTGTACACTGCAGCTCATCTCAGGGGCGTCTAGAAGAGAGGAGGTAAATGGGGCACAGRAGACCTTGCAGGAGATTGTGGTGCAGAAACTTCCTTTGCAGTGTATTGTCTGGGAGGCTGACCTGACCTTCATGACTGTTGAACTAATTGCTGTGAAAAATCCAGACAATAAATGAGTCTTAGCAATAAAAATGTGCAGTAAAACTAAAGAAGCTGTTTGCTTATCAAATATTATCTGCATACTTTGTGTGCAGAGGAGCACTTCCCTCACAGCTGAAGGAAGGCCATTGTAGCACTCAATCAATTTTCTTCTCTGCTCTTTTTGGCCAGTCCTGTGCTGCTTTGTCCAGGGAAAGATCCTTTCTTCTTTCACGTGGCTAGCTATTTAGGTAGCTCAGTCACCGTAATAAGAATGGTACTTTGATTGCATGAGGTCTCACAAGAAGTACCACGGAGGAGTAAATTCTGGTTTCAACTCCTGGAATCCATGAAAAAGAATGTAACGGATGCTGGATTCCAGGTTTAGAATACCAAAGAAGCAAGGTTTTATGTACATGGGGATACAAAATTTCCCCTCTGGAAGGTGAGTGTAAATATTGGTGTCCTTCAGTGCACTGCCCTACCTGTGAGAGTACCAGTTACTAACAGGGCACATTATATAGTGGATGCTGTTGCCCCCCTTCAGGTACCAGAAAAGAGGGCTAGAGCCACACACAAACAATATTTAGAACAAGCACTAAATATTTGGAATATGAAGGAAAAAAGAGTCTAATGCTGTAACCAGACTCTGTAAGAGCACGCTCAGGTTGGGTGGCCTTTTCAGTCAGGCAGGGCACTGGAGGTGCAGGGATGGTGGACATAGGAACACCGCACCCCGTGTCTCTGGCACCAGACCCCTGCGTGCAGGGGATATCTGACTGAATCAAGTAGAGCGGCTGGGGAGGTCCCCAGGGCGAAGGGTCTGGCACAACCTTCACACGCACGGCACAGTTTCTGATGAGGGATTTTAATGTGCGCTTCTTCTAGGCTTATCTGATGTGAGAATAAGGCTGGGAGTCGTTCACTATGGCCAGCTGTAGGTTGGAATCGGATAAAAAGCACGCAATAGTGAGGAGTTCACAGATGCCGCGTTCCCCTCCRTCTGCCAGAATGAATGAAAGAAATATAAGCTGTGTATAAAAATCAGGCAGTAAGATAAAATGAAGGTATATGTTTAATTTAACGTTAACGATGCTAACGTTAGTCTGTATATATGCAGGATATTTAATTTGCTTTGTTCTTAATGCAATAACTTTCATTTCTCATTTTCAAAGCATTCAACCATTGCTAAACAAATCAGCATTTTGGCAGCTCAGAGAACTACCAGCAAATTAAACAAATGTTTTCGAGCAAATTGCAAAGCAAACTTTGCACGAGGCTAAGCCACCTCACCAAAACTGCCTTTGAAATGATGAAGATAGCGAGCACTATGCAAAAGATGTTGAATTTGCATTAGAGAGAGCTAGTGCAGGTTAGCAAATGCCTAGTCTTACTGGCACTGAACGTGATACAGTTAGGATCTTCCCTACAGCAGTAAACTGRTGCTAGCCATTGATATAACTTTATTAGCTCAGCAGGGCAAGGTCACTTAATACACATTGCCTGTTCAATTGCCTTCTTCCCTCAAGGGTGTAGCTGCAGTGAAAAAGCCTGCCTGGGAATCTCATTTTTCTCAACAGGGCTGCAGTTTCTAACTGTAACTTAGTATTGCAGCCAGAAACATTAAGGATCCGGTTTAACAAGAGAAAGGTTTGACTATTCATAGGAGCTCACAATACCTCTTTGACTGAAATTTTTCTTCGCTGTAATAAATAACGTAGTCAAGGTAAGAAGCGTTCTTTTAAAATGAGCATAAACAAACTAGAGATGATTACAAATAGACCATTATGTCCACATTACACACATTCAGATGTTGGATTATGGCTTTTTTTTCACGTCCATAAAAAGAGAGCTTGTCATGAAGTCATTTTCCCATGAAGTAACAGCACTTACAAGTTGTTTAACGTATCTGCACAGATCAGTGTGGAAGGTGAATAATTGATTATTCCTCTGAGGAAATGTAATTTTGTTTTTTTATTTCCTTTCTCTTTTTTTCTTCTCTTTGTACTAATGCATTGGATGGCATTTTGAATGTTTTTCTCAGATTTCAGTTACATTTATTAAGTCCTCATTTGTTTCCCGTCAGTTGGACCATCAGATAGACAGAATATCTTTGGTGACTTTGGCAGTCTAAGAAATAGTCTGGATTTTAATTTTTTTGTCCCCTAAAGATACAGCTACTAAGCTTTTTCTAAATGAGACTGCGTTTTGAAGCTCTACTCAGATCAGCATGGCACCTGTGCAACATTTAAATTACCCTGGCACTGAAACAAGTTGGGAAAACCAACTCTGAAATGAGGCAATTTATCACTTGAAAATGTGGTTTTAATGAACTGGATATCATCATTTCCAGCAATCTTTCTGGATTATACAATTCTGAAAGTGACAAACAGATGTTGGTATAGATTACTGCGCAGTTGAATCTTTTTTGCACTAGGTCCATAATTTTTGCTAGATGTTTTTTCCTTGCAGAAGAAGAGAGATGTTTATTGTTCAGTGGGGTGGATCAGTAACTGTTTAATAAAACACATAACAGCTGTATTTTGCTTGAAGATGTATTGAACCTCTTGGGGGGGGGGAAGTAATACTTCCTGAGTTCCCATGGGCCAGGCCAGGTTTGTGACGAAGACAGACTTAGGCATGCACTCAATTAACCCAGTAAATTCATTAGGTGTTGAGGCTGCTTAGCACACGCATGGTCAAACCTGTCAGATGTTTGCGCTTTATGGCTCAAGCAGGTACAGAAAACGCTGCATTGACCTGCAATGTAAAGTATCATGTTGTTCATGCAGAGGATGTTTCTGCCAGTGCTATTGTGTGAACATTTGTGAGTTTACAGATGCCATGGCAGAATCACCCATTAGGCATTTGCATGGGAGTTAGTAATAATTAAAATACATGAAGCGAGCTGCACGTGAAGTGGAAAAAGCAAGCTGCTGTTTGCAATATAACTACTAGTATACATCACGTGTTCATTACCTCTTTATAACACTTGTGAGAATTTAATGTGACCAAAATCTGTGTTATTAAAGTACAATATTCTTATTTGTGCTTTTCTATTTATTTGAAAAATTAGTTACAGGTCTCTTCTTATATTTTCCCCAAATAGCTTGCTTTCTAAAGAAAGCCGTGGCAGCTTTTTGCTTACAGACAAATTCAGATAGCCCTAATAGCAAAGTGCAGGTGTACAGATAATGGGAATCACTTTCTATAAAGGTACAAATTTCAGCTCAAGATTCATTCAGAAAAAAATGGCAAATGCAGAAACAATAAAGGTAGAGTACAAAAAAAAAAACCAAACATGAAATCTCTTTACCTCCTTCAAGTTCATACTTTTCATGCCAAATGTGCTATTATTTCTAATGTATTTATTTTTACAGTGTTATCTGTGCACTTACTTTACATGATCTGTTTGGGCTGTAAACATTTGACCTCCGGTAGGTGTTAAAGATTTATTGCCAAACGTTCTATGTATACTTTTCATTCCTTCTTTTAGGTAATACAGCCAAGGTATTTATTGAAGTGAAGGATGAAAATGACCATGTGCCTGTCTTCACCAAAAAAATGTACATTGGAGGAGTGTCTGAAGATGCCAAAATGTTTTCTTCTGTGCTTAAAGTTAAGGTAAGACTGAAATTTATTTTAAATAACAGTCACTTGCAGTGGGAAAATATTGACTCACTGGTTTGCTTTTTCACAGGAGGTTACAAGATGTGTTTCTCCTAAAACTGCTTGAGCTCCTCAGACACTGGCAGTAATTTCCATTTTATTTCTTTTTATAATCAAGTATAGTGAGCACAGAATGGGTAATTCTTCTTACGAAATCAGTATTTGAGTATGAATATGAATGTGGTGGTTTCCATTTGTGTGTCTATGATTGATATGCATTGGCCCAGTATTCCAGCAGTTACTGACACAAGGTTGGTTTTGAGCTTAGAAGAGTTTTGCAGGTTTTATTTCTATTGAATTTATGTGCTCGTTTTTCATTTGAAGGTTTGTGGCTATCATTTTAGATACRTTAATATTTAGAGGATTTTTTCATGCTCAACAGTAGTTTTTACCTTAAATTCTTCTGACTACTTCTTTGGCAGCAGTATCTCTATGCTTTAAAAAGGAAAGAACAGTTTCTGTTTCAGGTCTGTGCACTGTGACGCAATTTGTGAGTAAAATTGACTATCTGTAGGTTGTTTTTTTTAAAAAAAAAAAAAAAAAGAACAAATTCAAGGAAATAGAATATATAGAATGTAATTAGCGTCAGACAGAAAAATAGCTTAGAATAAAAGGTATTTGTTTTCTATAACATGCTTTGTGATGCAATCTTTTGTGCTAGAGACAGCTTGAGTTGCCAGGACATTCTAAGTCAGCTTGTTTCCTCTGCCTTTATTTTGTTACCTCAGCAGGCCTCCTGCATCTTTTTTCACCTTAAGCGTTAGTGGAATAGCTTTGAAGTTGCTGATTCTAGCTTATGCATGAAAGGGCACAGAAATACGACCTGCTAAGAGTTTTACTTTGACCTCATGATGTGTTTAGAGCACCAGGAATGAAATAGAGAATATCAGAGCTTATTAAAGTTGTCCATTGCTTTTTTGTTTTATGGCAGTCCTTCCCAAAGTAAGCCCACAAATGGCAGAAAAGTGGGAAATTGTTAAGCATTGACTATTGGATTGAAGCCTCTGTAGATGAAATTTGTTTACTTTGTGCACTAGTCCAGAGTATTTGTTTTTTCTTATTTTTTTCATACAGTGCTTATCATAGGCAGTTTTTTGTCCCCAGAGTATCCATATTGGCCTTTTCTAGAAACGCATACAGGAGTCCAAGTAAACAGCTGGGAATTTACTGAAGATAACTTGGAAAGGGAACATTATAGCGTATAAATCTGCCCTACACCAATTCTTCCCTGCTTCCTCTGCAGGCAGATTGTGTTTGAGGCCATAGCAGGTAGGGACAGACCTACTCAATGGGGCTGGTCAGGAATTTCACGTTACACGCTGCCCTGGGATGGTGCTAAGGCTGAGCTTGTGCTTGCTAGTCTCCCAACTGCAAAAACGTGAAGGAGCCTTAATACAGCTTTGCCCCAAATGTGTTCCTGGCATAACAAAGGATGCTGTTCAGCAGGCAACATGAAACATTGCCTGATGGAAAGACCTGTGCCCAACCTGCAGGGTAGTTTGGGGAACCGGATCAGATAAGATCAGCGCAACTTCTCTCATAGCATTATTAGGAGAACATTGAGTGGTTAAAAGAAGTAGCAATCCTGAATGAAAGGGAAGGTGTAGGGAGGAATTATGATGGCAGGAGATTAAAGATATGCTTTGGTAACTGGAAAGAGCGATTAGCCCAGAATGCTTGTTGAAAAGGCATGTTTGTTTACTACTACTTTATCAACTGTGAAGACTCAGTTCAGACTTCGTAAATGAAGCCAAAAAAAGTCATCTAGCATGTACAATGCCTGTGTTTACTTTGAAGACTTACTTGCATGCGAATAAAGAAATTACAAAGTGAGTAATAAAGSAGCATTTTGTGTTGGAAATAATACATTCAGAAAATGAATTGCAAAATTTCCTTTTATAAATTTCTTTTGCTCCATCTTCTGTATTGAAGTTTTAAGGTACACCAGATTTTTACTCTATACGAAGTGGATAGTGACATATAACCAGATGTCTGCTTGATTCAATGAAAAGGAAATTCTAGATGCACAAATTAAAGAAATTGTGGTAGTGTTGCTGTTAGGGTGATCTGAGACCATAACTGAGCAGAGTTTTGAAGGTAGGGGTAATAGTTTTGTTAATGTCTCTTTTTCCAGACATTTTGCCAGTTACTGCTTCTGGCTACGAACCTTAAACTGAAGCCCTGGCATACAAAAATAGGAAACAGAAAATTGTGTCAAATGCATGAACTTTAGAAGTGCTGAAGATACAGAACTGCACAAAGATACTGGAGTAGATAAAGAATAGTGAATAGCAAAGTTACTTAGATAAAGGAGTGTTATGTGTGTGAAAGTAAATTAAACATAAGACACAAATGTAAAATTACATTTTGAGTTGATCATATAAAATTTGAACAGGCTGTGAAATCCTACCTGGTTTTCAAAGAGGCATTCCTGATTTCTTAGGCACAGATGTTCATGTGTGTCAGTCAAGGGGATAAGAAGCGTGTGAAAAAGAGCAGGCATGCAGGTAAGGGATATTCAGGGGTGAAGAGGGGAATCTGCTTTTACCCTTCAGAAACATTTGACTCAAGAAAAGTGATCAGAGGACAGAAAAGGACGACACAAAGGAAGACACTGCTGACAGGAAGAATAGAACAAGGTATAAGACAGAAGTTGTTACTAGTGGATGGCATCAAACATAACTGTGTGCTTAGTTAAAGTAAAATTAGAAACAGTTAAGAAGTGCTTGTCGCAGAAAATCAGGCTGTAATTTGTTGTTCTAGCACCAAGCATTTTCAGCAGTTGGTGCTAGTTAGCTTATTTTCTGTCCTTTAGAGAAAAAAAAGTAATTGCTCTGTTAGCTAAATATGATACCCATTCCAATTAGTGTTAAGAAGAATTAATGAAATTAATGTCTTGTCTTGAAGAGTTCAGGTGAGTAGAATTAAATGAGTAGTTTTCCAAGTTGAAATTTTTAAGAACATTAATAAAGTACACGCATAGCTTGCACTGTAGAAATTATTCAATTTTTTATTCTAATAAAAATTATTAGCATTTCTATTTTTTATTATTCAAATTTTTAGTCTCATAAAAAGAACGCCTTAGTAGGAGTTTTAAATGCATTTGCTTTCATCTTCTGCATTCACTAATAGTTGCTAGATTTTTTAATGACATATGAGTAATTTTGAAAAGAAACTGATATTCTCAGCATATGCTCATTCTTCCTGTCGCTGACAACTTTGATGATCCTTGAACCATGGCATTGACTAGCAGAAAAATTTTTACAACTGAAAGATGTAAAACTGCATATTTATAGATGGTTGAAATCATTGTTATTGGGACTCATAATGAACCAACATTTTCTAATTATTAATAGTGTCACGTTATCTGTCACAGCAATGCCATACAGTCACCGTTGTAGAAAACTATGCAACACTTCCTGCACACTAGGACCCGAACTTGCCAATTTTTCCCCTGTACTTCAAGGAGATACCAGCAATAAATAGGTACTAAATATGTAGAAGTGACATTAACTTTAAATGGGTTTCTTATGTACATTCCATTATCCTGAGGGAAGGAGAAAGTGTTTATTTTAAATTAAAGTGTAAGATTGTTGTTACTGAAGAAAGAACGGACTCTGTTGATTAACTCCTAGCTTCTTTGGTTTTTCTCTTGATTTTTATCTATATGTGACAGATTTTGCTCAAAAACCTGAAAGTTGAAGACTTCTATTAGTAGTGGGTGATTTGGATAGTCAAGTCAGTTGTTTGAAAATTCACAGTCCACCTTTTCTTTGTCATTCATTGTGTGTGTGTATGTTTAATACCAATTCTTAATCATCCCTCTCCAAGGGCATTTTTTTTATATCCCTTCATGTGAATATCCATGCTCCTAATGACCTATGTCAGTTCCTGCACCTGTGGACAGGGCTAGTATAAGACATAATACTGTTTTGTACCAGGCATTTACTGCGCTGTCAGTACGTAGAGGCGGTTGTCAAGGTTTGGTTCTCCAAGTGAGGTGAGATGCTTAAGAAATTGCACAGGGGAGAGGATAAACTGCAGTCTGTAAAACAGTAGGGCATATTAGAAGAGAAATGAGGACAACCCAATTCAGTGAAGAGAGAATAAGAAGGAAAAAAACAGCACTTGATCAGAGGTGAGATAGGAGCCATCTTCTCCTTTTGTATCATAAAAATGCAACTCAAGTTAACGGTGATATACTTCTCATGACTCTTTTGTCAATTGTGTAATTGTAGTGTACCGTAAAGATGGTATAGATCATGGAAAGGGATATTTAAGTCACGAATGAAGATAAATCACATTGTGAGCACCTACATTTACTTTCTTATGTGAAAGTGATAAAATACGGCAAAGTTCTCCTTTTTTGAGGTGACCTACTTGCCCAAGTGTTGGAAGCGTTAAGGGCAGGCAACGATTTGGCACTCTATTTGATTGCCTTCATATAGTAGCAAAAGGTTTTCTATAACACAACTTTTATAGCATAATTTACTAGTTAACCATGTTTTAGCAGACTTTCAGAGAAAATAAATCACATTCATTAATTATATTTTTATATTTTAAGCACAAACGTGTGTTTAATTTGCCTCAATGGGTACAATAAAAATTCCCCAACAAGGGCCTTCTGGCAGGCTGGTGGAGGATGCTGCTTCTGGAAGCCCTAATTTTGGAAACACCAGCGCTGGCTCCGTTAGTGAGAAATGCCTTTTTCTGGAGCGGCAGAAGGAGATACTGTTGGTTGAAAATAAGGGTCAGATTTATTGCAAGAAGCTGGTCATTGCTAGTTTATTTATATTGAAAGCAAAGGCGGGGGGTTAAGTACATAATACTTGAGTTGAGGTAGCAACTCATCATCTGGGTACCTATATCTACTTCAGCCTTTTACATCTGAAGATTGGGGTCTGGAATTTCATGTTAAGCCCAAGTGCCAGACAGTGGTTTGGTTTCTGTTACCATTTATCCACGCATCCATTTTTGAGGAAAGTATCATGACAGAAAACCAAGACTTGTCTTGAAACTTTTCCTTTCTCCTAAAAGCTCGAGGTCAGAGCTGTTTGTGGCTTTAGCAGAGGGTTTGAATGAACACCGCACAGTTCTTTGTTATGTTCAGCTATCTTCAGTTTCAGCTTCCTGAAGTTTGCGACATGTTCCTGAGCTGGGCGTCAGAGGCCAGGAGGGAGAACATACTAGCATGGCTGCACCGATAGAGAGGTCAGTCTGCCGAAGCTCTGGGACAGCTTTACAGGTGGGCAGGTCTTTATGGACACCGTGGAGCTGCTTTAACACGGTGCTTTAACCCAGCTCCTATTATCTGCCGAGAGGTTGGAGCAGGCCTGTGCAAACAGGTTTGCTTTGTCAGTCGCTGTTGGTGGAATAACCATGGGAAAAGATCAATGGATGGGTGGGTTAATTGCAGTAATCGGAATGGCTGGTATTTAAATATTGATCTGCCTCCTGCAGTTAGATGTGATTTACAGGGTATGCCTGCTTTTATTTGCCATTGCTGTAATTAAATTAGTTAAGCATAATAATCACAGTGGCAGGCACTTGCCAGCAGTTATCGTTTAGTGGCAGTTTAAGCTAATACAATTTTTCCTTTTTATCAGATAGGAAATAGAAAAGATGAGCTGAGAGACGTTAGCTAGGAAGTACTAAATTATAGGTGTTTACTAAATTATAGGTGTTTACCTCCTTTAAGGAGGTTCAAAAATTATTTTATAATCTGGGTTGAAATTCACTGTGTGTTTAATTTAGAGACTATATGGGTTACATTAAGCAAGAGGTAAACAATATTTTAAGTTTTTAAACTTAAACGTATCTAGTTTTGCAATAGTTTAAAAAGAAAAATAGTCTGAAATGTCAGAACAGCGCTGGTGTTAATACCGAGAGGCGCTTATGTTGCAGGATAGGATTAACAGTTGTGTTTACACCCAGATCCTCACCTCCAGGTGATCCCTACCGCACCACGATCCACAGTGGCCTCTTCCAGCAACTGTCCAAGCCAAGGGATGCGTTAAGGTGCCTGCAGCTCTCTTGCCAGCCGTGCACCTGCGTTTTCCCAGAGGAAACCAGGGGTGTGTGCAGGGCAGTTTCTGCTCAGGCTTTGCCCTGGGTAATTGGTGTCCTGCTGACACTCCCTTAAGCTGTAGGCAGATCTCCAGTTCTGTCTCATTTTGGCATTTAATAAGTTATTCTCAACTGCCTCTTTTCTTTGTACAATGTTACTGGCACATAAGAAGGACTCTTTTTTGATGAGTGTAATTTATRTAAAAATAGGACGACAAGCTTTATTGCCCTATGCAAAAACTACAGCTTTCAAATTAAAAAAACAACCACAATTAGTTCCTCTTGAATAGTACTTAATGATTTGCTGTAGTCATTAATTTTTAATATAGCAATTTATGTAAATAGTTTTTAGATAAATTCATCACAAATATACTGCTTAACATTTGTATGTTTAAGTTCAGTTGCTTAAATCATCCTGTACTCTGTGGCTCGAACAAAACTTCACCCCTCCCATCAAAGCACAGTTCTTCCCCTCTTGAAAAATATTTTGGAAAACACCCCAGTCTTGGCACTAATTATGCCATACAGCCTAGCGAGTAGCAGTGGGAGTACGAAATAATCTAACTGCCATGGGCCAAACACAAAAAAAATGCAGGGAGAGAAGAAAACTAGTACTGCGTACATAATCTTACACACAAATTGAATTTAGAGACAAATAGGCCAATAAAATATTGGATAAACACTTCTCTCATCATCAAAACAGTTACGTATGCGACTAAGGCAAATACTATAGATTGCTCCTCCAAGCTCTATAAGGTGCAGCAATTTTGCTGGCAGCAGCAACCACTCTCTTAAATATATTCATTTGAATATAAAATCCTTTTAGAATAGGGTAATGTGTGTTGTCTTGTTCTAGATTTTTAGAATTACTATAAGTAGATAAAAAGGAAGCTTAAGCTCAGAACAATGCCACAAATCATTATGGAAAAGTCACTTTTAATTAGAATTAATTTGGTTAATGATATGCCATATGAATTATTCTAGATGAGTATGATTGTTTTAAGGCTAAAGTCCTCTGAAAGCTGATAAGTACTAATGTCTCTAAGAAAAAAATAAAAGGAATATATTTATTCAAATGGCACTTTTTAACGGAGGCTTTAGTCCTTGCATCTTAAAGACCATGTTTATATTGCTCAGCAGGAAATGTGGAGCTATGTTAAATACCATCTCTCTTGAAATGATAGCTGAGGCTGATTATCGCATCTCAAATCTACACGCAATTTCACACAGCCATCTTTTTAAGCCTAGTCATTTCCCCCAAAGCCTATCAAAGATATACAATGCACAGATGAGATCTTTTGAGTCCAGGTTGACGATTTGATGCAAGACCAAAGGGTAGGCAGAAGCCATGGTGGTAGGACAGCTGCAGGACGTCTTGGTTGCTGGTTATTTCACTTTGACTCCGCAACCGTTGCGCTGGGCCTGCAGTGGTGGGACAGCTGGAACAGTAGTCTGGATAATCGCTTTAATTACAGTTCTGGTGGTGCTCAGAAAAAGGTTTCAGGTGTTGGGCAGTCCTGGTGGGGATTGGTGTTACAATAACCTTTTATGATCTCTCCCCTTTTCTGCAATTCTCTTTTTTTCCCAGAATTTTCAACGTATATAAGAGCCCATTTCCATGATTAAAGACCTTTTCGTGCTTTTTGTTATGAATATGTTAATTAAAAACAGATGTAATACTCATAACTACTAATTTATGAATTTTGTGGTTTGAGATTTGCTTTGCATTTCATTATATTAGAATTAGTTATTTTGCTTTGCTACTGGTGTTTTCATATAAGTCCTGGTTTTCCCCTCAGAATTAGAACCAGACTTCCTTTAGCCACATACACAACATTTTCAATCTGCTCTATAAAAACAAAACCCAAATCAACACAATCTTTAGGGAAATTACTAGCGGGAATTGACTTTTCACTATAATGGTGTGTTATTAGCCCTTTCTTTTTAAACATTTTCTTTTACAGTAGTAATCTCTCTAGTTTTGTTTGTTGAAGTGCATTTAAATGAGGAAATATCAGAGGTGCTAATTCTAGTAAAGAAAGTGAGAGGTTCTTTTCTGAATTTACTCCTCAGTTTATAAAGGTATTTTTTGTGCTGAAAATGTTTGCAGAAAAGGAAGCTTGCCAAAATAAATGCCAGTGAATCAAAGTCTCTGGAAGTAGCTGACCTGTATTTGATAGAAATGGCTCTAATATGAAGCCAGCAGTTTGATGATGATAATAGGAGCCAGTGGAGTCTGAAATGCAGTTACATCCTGAAGGAAACTTGATTCTGACAATATGGTTGATCAAATTTTCATTTCAGACCTTTTCTGTATTTTGTGCCCCTTTCTGATAGGCTTCATAATGTAACTTCATCCTTTATTACTGTTTGAATATCTTAATATACAGAACAGCAAAATAAAACAAAGCCATTTTGTGCGACAGGTTTTTACCCTGATGACACACAGGGGAACAGGGATTACTCTTTACTTAACCGTAATCCTTGAAAGCAGTCTATCTTACTGGTTGCATACTGATCTAAAGCAATTGATAGAATAAATGTTTAAAGTTCCTGGGTATGGTTATGTGTTACATATAGAGAGAATACTGGGATTACTTTTTTGCCCAGACATATTTATCCATGTGAAATCTCCAGTTATTTTCTCTTCATATAACCTCTAGATTTCTTTTGGTATTTCCTTTTCCCTTGGGATGACAGGTAAATCTTCACAGTGGCAACTTCTGTAACAGTGAGATTCAACCCGCAGCACCTTGAGACAGCTTTCTGCTGTGAAACACCAAGCTTTCCCTTCTCTAATTTTGCTTTTGCATGTACACAAAAGAACAACTTCTTTGTAAAAACGACCTGCTTTGCCAGTCACCATCTTTTATTAGTTAAAATATAATTTATGAATCACAGAGAGTAATCTGTAGGGAGAAAACGTACTTGGTAGAAGTAAAAATCTACTTTGAAGCCTATTTGCAGTGACAACAGCACACCCTCAAACACACGCATCTGCTGTAACATCTGGCCTCTGACAGGAACCTGCTTGCCCTGCTAAGAATAATATTACAGTAATTCCAAGCACCCAGGTAATTTCTTTCAAAGAACATATCTCTAGATAATATGTTGGCTTGCTAAACTTTTTACTATAAAAAAGAGTACTATTGTTTTCCTTTGGCAGTGTTTAGAAAAACTACTACCCTTTGTGATTTTTTTCAAATGTAATATTAGATTATTTCAATTACTATGTTATTTTCTAACATTTTTAAGACTGTTAGTCCCGCACATGCCTTCCAGAGTAAAGTAACTCCTACAGGGCTGGAAGGGGTGAGTACGCCTGGAGCGTTCACAGTGCTGGATCATTCCCATCCCATGGAGGATCAACTGCGTGGTCTGCACTCCCTCGCAGCACATGCACATAAACCTACTGTGTTGAGCACTAACTACTACTGACATAGCAGGAAAATGCTRTAAGACCAATGTTTCTAATTTTTTTTCAAAACACAAGTTCGGGAACACCTCTTATTCAACATTTTTTCCCATGAGACAGCCTATCAAAATGGAGCCATGTTTCCACACCTAGGGTTTTCTGACACCATTGGAGGAAAAAGTGAACAATTTTCATTCACTTTTTTTTCTTACTACCTGTATTTCTCAGAAGTTTCTGTGGAGCTGGGGTTTACTTGGACTGGGCTGGGCAGTGATCAGCAATACGCTTAGCAGAGTCCGTTCTTTTCCTCTTTGATGTAGTACCTTTGTAAGTATGCCTAACAAACGATGCATTTAAAGTGTAAATTAATCTTTGGCTCCATGCAGCCCTCGTGAAAGGTGATTATTTGACATTTCTCAAATGTGCGCATTTCCGCAGGGAATATCGCAGTGTGAGGCGCAACTACGTGGCCGCGCAGTCACAGCGTTACGGTAGGGCACTTATCCCCTCACCCAGAGAGACTTGTAAAAGCAATGCCGTGTGGCAATAACGCTCTGATACTGTCACCAAAATTGCCAGTGGCCTGACATGTTTGGTGGCTTGTTTGGGATGAGCATTAAAATCTTCATTAACCGTAGCTCCTGAAGCTATTGCATAATCATCAGACGATTACAGTTTTTATCATTCTCAGCGTGAGCTAAATTCAAACTAGCTGCTTAGAGTTAAATGCAATTGTTAATTTTAAATGTTTTCCAGTCTCCCTAGCAGGGTCACCCTTAATCATGAGCCTGAGGATGCTAACAGGGCATGTAAAATGAATGGGACTGGGCTGTTGGGTTTTTTTTTCTTCTTCCTAGCTTAGTGCCACTAAGCAGATGGCAGGTTCAACTGTTTCCAGTCAGTTGCTGGCACATAAAATGGCTTTTAGAACAAGACCATTTTTGCCGGTAGGAATTTACAGATTGTTGAATATTTCCAGTTCTGAAGCCACATCTGCCATTGCAGTGTTTTAGAGGCAGTTTTACTTTGTGATTTACAGACACTTAAGCCAGTAAGTTTGTTGTAGCTATTGCAGTTTTCCTCTTTTTTTTCCTGTATTTCTTCACTATTGTGCTCTTTCACACTGTTACGTGTCTCTAGCACCTTTGAACTCATGGTCATCAGCTTGTTTTTGCCACAGACTGCCTCAAAATTGTGTAGCTTTGCATCTCCTGGCATCTGCTCCTCAAATTTACCATCCCTGACAGACCTCTTTCCACCAAATTCTTAGCTGTGAGATATTTGGATGGCCTTTAGGGACAGCTGCTGTGTGAAGTGCTCAGACGCAACCCAAGTCTTGTGTTAATTAGTTACACCAGAAAAAACATATATACTAGGACAAACTGTAACTGGTTACAGAGGCACCACTGAAGGGATCTCTATCACTCCTAGTTTTCAGCTCATATATTTTCATCTCTTGTCTTCCAGACATGCAGCTTGACTCAGCTCTAGGGAGTCCTATATATTTCGATACTTGAGCTAACACTTTTTTCACACTCAGTCCTCCTAAAGCTGAAAACCAAACCAAACAAAGTACCCTTCTGCTCCCTTTCTGTTTTAAGGCAACTGATGTGTTAAAAGCACTTTTTGTTGGTAGCAAAGCAGCTGTACCCTTCATCCCATTGCCGCTGCAGTGCTGGGCTGAATTAGACATTGCTTACCTGAGAGCGAACCTGGCGCCGACAGCGTCCATCTCTTTGCTGCCTCTGCAGCGCCAGGAATTTTAACTTTTCTAATGACTTGCTGCGAGTTGTGCTGGCAGTCCGCGTATAGGAGATGTAGTCACTGAGAACGCTTGGCTTATTGGACTTTTTGCTCCAAGAGACGTAGCTGCCAATAAAGTTATAAAAAATAACTGTTAATGACTTTGTGGTAAATACCCTCAACGTTAGGGCCTAGAGCAGYGTATTTCAGCTGATACCTGGCTGGTGTAATGTGCTTTTGTGGTGGGGTGAGGGAGCACCCCAGCAGTTGCACCTCTTCTTCTGTGGAAGAGGATGGGTAAGGGCTGGAGGCAGCACACGGTGATGCCAATGAAACTCCATTCGTGTGGGCACACTTACGCTCAGTTACAGGAGGGTTGAATTTGGCCTGGTAATTCCTAAAATCATACATATTTATCGGTACTCAATCATAGCAGAATTTAGGAGACATCTGTATTTCTTGCAGATAATAAAAGGAAGATATACGGCTGTAATATTAAGATTAAGTATAGCTCTTTCTCTTCTTTGACAGTCATAACGCAACTCTTGAGATGTCATATATCTCTTCCTAATGAAGTGTCAAAAATATTTACCTTCAGGACAAATTACAAGAATAGCAAACATCCTTACTCCATATTAAAGAAGTTGCTACATTAATATCAGCAGCTCACAAGCTCTCTCTTGTGGTCCTGCAAAGCTGAACGTTGCACTGAGTGTCATTAGGTTTGATCAAAGTATAAATAGTGGTGAAAAGGGGGGAAATGGAAACAACAAAGTTAAAATATTTGAAATCGGAATCTGATGATTTTTCCAAGTTCCTCAGGCTGTTTTGCACCTGGCTTTGCTCATCTGCGTGTAGATGGTTTCTGGGATGGAAATAGCCTGAACTGTAAGGATACTGAGGCCATTTCTCTGGAGTGCCACTGAGTTCTCAGAACTTCTGAAAATTAACCTGTAGTCCGTCTACTAGCTTTGGGCATCTGAACTGCAGGATTTTAGAGGCTGCATGCTTAAAATTTCAAAATGCCTCTTTCACTAGAGTTTCATGCGTTAAACTCAGCTGCAAGGCTTATCGTACCGTTACTTCTAAGCAACTACACTAGTGTGACGTTTGTTCAGAAAGGCTGACTTTATTTAATGTCTGTGCCTGCAATATTGATACCCTAATTTGGATCCAAATTTTGTTTGTTGCACACATATACAAGCGTGAAGTACTGAAGGTGAAATTGATTTCTGTTGTTATTGAAACAAACTACTATTAAAAGTCATATTTTTCTATTGAGATAGAATTTGCTGATATTAAAAAAATGATAGGCTTATGACCCAGCTGAACCAATCTAATAAATCCATTTTAACAAAGAAATTGGCTTTTTATTGAAAGGGCGTAGTGCTCATCTCTCAGGGCACCTCCAGAGAGCCTTTGGCAGTTAGCCGGGCAGCTGCTGTAAATCCTGTCTTGCTACGGTGAAGACCCCAAAGGAGCCAGATCAGCTAGTGCTCTACTACCTGTGCCTATGTGCTTCATGTGCCAAAACACATGCCATGTGGGGTTACAGGAATTACTTTTTTTTCCTGCCCCCACCCCCGCCAGCTCCATTACCAACATGCAAAGTTGAGCGTGGATAAGCCAGTGGTTTTTGCCAGACTGATCTTTTCTATGTTGTTCGTGGCTTTAAACTGAGCTATGTTGTACAACCTGTACTTGCCTGGTCTTAGATGCACACACACAGTGATTTGTTAGGTATGAAGCAAAGAAGTGATTATTTTTAACAGTTAGCCGCTCTGCATCACCATGAAACCATTTCCAAAGAGGTTTCCTTCTTGTCTCTCGAGCAGCGTGTAGGTGGTCTTTTGGAGGGGTTGTACCAAGTGTTATCCCCTGCTACTAAAGGCAGAGGCTTCCTGATCTCTTGTTTGAGTACATGGAGGATGTAAAGCTCTCCTAGGACACATAGGCAAAATTGATCCAAAAAGCACCAGGAGGAGCTACTTTGAATGCCTCTGTAGCCTACAGTTTGCATATTTTCAAGGATGTTTTATTTCTGTTATCATGCCAGTTTTAAATGTTTCTTTAGTAAGAGTAATTTTAGAAGTAATAGTAATCATGTGGAATCTTTTAGTTGTAATTTTAAGATTTCCTTTGCATTTGGTTAAGAACAGGTACTTGAAGTGAAATATTTGATGTTTAGATGTGTACAGGGTGCCTGTGCCCAGGCGGGGGCTGAGGGGTCTCTGTGAGGAGAGGGCAGAGGTCTGGGCTGGGCACAAACAGTTCCAACAGCCCCATGGCCAGGCACAGCTGAGGTGGTGTTTTAATTTTTGTCTGTGTTTCTTATCATCCAAATCTATTTTATATGRCAGTAAAATGAAATGAATTTTCCTCAAGTTGAGTCTGTTTTGCCCATGACAGTGATTGATAAGTAAGCTCCCTGTCCTTATCTCAACCCATGAGCTTTTTTATCTTATTTTCTCCCATCCTTTGAGGAGGGGGGTGAGAGAGCGGGTGGGTGGGCCTCGGGCAGCTGGCCAAGATCAACCCACCACAACACGCAAACTTGAGAATACGTCAGATGAAACCGTGGTGGGAGTAAGAATCCAGTAAGGTCACTGAAGTTGGTGCGGTTGCTGGAGGAATGAAGGTAACCTGTTGTGCAATTCAGGCATTTATGCACTTCTTAAAAGGGCTGACTTGAGCTCCGTGCTGAGCACTGACATTTAGCTCTCAAATAGTGATGACTGTTAGCACTTGTGTATCAACCTGATTTTTAGGTACAGCCACTTCCTCGCTTCCTTGTGCCATATAGCATGCCTTCACATTTATTTGTTCCTTCAGCAATTTACTTGTCAAAAGGAAAGCCAAAAATGAGCCTAGTCCTGAAAATCCACCTGTCAAGCTCCTGTCTGCTGGCTCCATGATGTTTTGGGGTTGTAGTTACCCATGCCAGTTGGATAGCAGGAGTGCTCTGGAGAAGCTCACCAATATCTTTACCTTTTGACTGACAGAACAGGGTAAATTTAAGAAAGCTTTTAACCTTCCCCATCTTTCCTAAAAATGCTAGTAAAGGGGTTTGAGATCACCCCAGAGGTAGTAATCTTGATTTTTAAAAGCCTTAAAAAAAAGCTGTAGAACTAGAGAACAAAAGCACTTTAACACGTTTTATATTTATGCTTTTCGTAGCCAAGCCAGATAAAGCTTTGTCAATTTAGAGGAAAACAAAACTTTTACAAAGGATGCAAGGACCATTTTAAACAGTTCTGTCTCTGTGATGAGTGGCAGCCAGTGTCATTGAGGGAGCTCATCTTTTGGGCAGCTCTGCAGCACATTGGTGTGCTATGTGAAACACATTTGCTACCTCTAGCTAAACCAGCCCAGATATTATCACTTAAGCGCTGTGTAGTTATATCTGTTCCAGCTGGTCTGATAGCAGTCAGAGTGGCATGGAAAGCACATACAGTTTTGAGTACCTGGATCATTCGTCTGGCACGGGTATCTCTTGATGGTGCACAATGCAATCACTGTGCTGTATAGACTCGCTTATTGTATCTCCTCACTGGTATTCCCAGAAAATTACCAGAAAATAAAGACAAAATAGGAGTTAGTAAAAGTTTCCACCTTATAGATCTTGTTCACTGATGGTGAGGAAACAATTAATGATGAATAATGGCCATCTATTGAAGGCTTAATGACCTTGCACAGATAATGCTTTTTTAGATGGCAGTGATGTGTCATGGTAAACAACTCTTCACGCTGCCATATACCCTGACTAGATTGTGATTATTGTTTTTGTTTTTAAGTCATGGTGAAGTATGGATTTTACACRAAGACCTGCACCTTTTTGGAGTTACGGGTGTTTTTTCTCCAATATTAGCTGAAGCCACAGGCTTAAGAAGTCGTGCCAATATTTTGATAAAAGCCTGCTAATAGATGCTGAAGTGTCCCAGAGGCTGAGGCAGTGCCCAAATCTAATGAGCGGGCAAATGTACAGGCAGTAATTAGCTACCATCTTGCTGACCTCTTCCTAGACGGAGCACATGAAAGCATTATAAGGGTCCTCAAAAACAATCCCATCTGAATATGGGTACTGCCTTTTGAACAGGAGCATGATTTGTTCAAAGGAGTAGGTCTGGAGAGGCCAGAATGGGGCTACGCAGGGTTGTCRGGCACAAGGTAGGTGAAATAACATAGCTCCTGGGGCTGCCTCATTGATGCCAGGACTGCGTCCTAATTCTGCAGCAGTTCAGCAACGGGAGAATGCCAGGGCAGCTTTGTGTCCTACGCTGGGTCTGTACATCAGGTCCATTGTGCAGCATTGCAGGAATGCCACTCGGTCCTTTTTTTTTTTTTTTTTTCCTTCCATAAAAAAGGATAAAATTACTCCAAAAATACATGTGCTCAATCAATGAGGGTGCAGAATGTCCCTAAGAAGAGGGAGGACGTTCTTGTTGTGTAAGTTTGTGAATGTGTTGCTGGGGGTTTTTTTCTTTGATATTTAATATTTGTCAACAAGAATTTGGCAGTGGAGGTTTCTCAAAATTAAACTGTTCTTACCTGTTCAGTTTGTTGCAGGCTTGAAAAGTCCATTTCTATTTTTCTTCTTTTTTTTTTTTTTTTTTTTTTTTTTTGGAGCAGTTTAGTGCCAACACAGGAGAAAGAAATTGCTGGAAAAGCAAAACTGTATGCAGCAAAGTTAAATGAACCATTTAAAGTAATAGTGGTATCTGCTTTCTGGGATCTAATGTTTTAAACGTCAGAGTGGAAGAAATTTGCTGGACCAATATGCAACTTTATTTAAAGGACAAGGTTAATGATTCTTTGCATGCATATTTACTTTATTTGCCTCCGCTTGTTTTCTTTTTCCTATTAGGCTGATGATAAAGACACTGGGAATTACAGTGCCATGCAATACAGACTCATCATTCCTCCAATCAAGGATGGTAAAGAAGGCTTTGTGATTGAAGCTTACACAGGGCTAATAAAAACTGCTATGCTGTTCAAAAATATGAGAAGATCCTATTTCAAGTTTCAGGTCATTGCAACTGACAATTATGGAAAAGGACTGAGCAGCAAAGCAGAAGTACTTGTAAGTATGAGCCAGGCATTATCTTTATGGAATAATTCCTGAGGAAATTCAAACACTACATAAAGTTTAATTCCAGGCAGACCTATAGGAAGGCCATAAACTGTGTGTACTTAATCTTTTTAAGTCACTGAAATAAAGCTGCTTTTTTTTTTTTTTTTTTTTTTCTTTTCAAACCAAAAGCTTTTATGACCATCTGAAATGTGTGTTCATGTTTCATGGCAGAGATACTGATCTCAGTTACCACACTAGACATGATGTTCAGTATTTTATTTATTCAATGAGCCATTGTTAATGGTTCAATTTAGATTCTAATTGTTTGCATTAAACATGGACCTAAGTTATGTTCCGGGTCTTCTGGACCCAGATGGCAGCAAGAAAAGCGCTGGGTTTGTGCATTACAAGTGTAAAGCAGGTCACATCTGTGTGGTCGGACACAAGCATTTACAGATCATCTCTACCTATTCTCTAAGCCAGCAAGGTGCAGCCAGCTCCCGTATCAAAGCTATGAAGCAGGGTTAGCATGGCATTAATCCCCAGTTAATAAGCCAAGCTGAAAGCTTGCTAACTTGGGCTGTACTCTGTGTTAATGTGAGTACGTAGCTTCTGGGTCGGAGTTAGATCTGGTGTATCTGGCTTGCAGTGCGGGCAAATATCTGAGCAGTCAGTCTCTGAAAGCTACAAGTCAGTTGACTTATTAGGGAAAGCCTAGGCTGCCATGTCGTGGTTGCTCATGTCTGGAAGGGAGACGCAAGGAATAATTTTGGGCTGAGACTGTACTTCAAGTTTTCGGGGAAGCAACGTTTCAAAAATGGCACCAGCTTTAGGCCTTGAGCTCATGTTTTTTGTGCTGAGTAAAGGACATTGACTTAGTCCAGCCACAGAAACCATCAAAGCTAAATTTCTTTAAAGCCTATATAACTTGATGGATTGGATTAATATTAGCATAATGTCGTAGGGATGAAGTGCATTATCTAGTTCATGGGAACACTGTCAAATGATACAGATGATAGCCATAATACTTGGTATATTGAGTTATGCAGGAATTCAGCAAATAAACATAATGTATGATGTTCTCATGCTTGACCTCCCAAAAATGATAGGGCATTCTCATGCAATTTATGCAGTAATAGTATATTAAAATAGAGCCAGAAGGTATCGACATTAAAATTAGAAAGTGAAGTATGTCTCATTAATTTATAGAGGTATCTTTAGGTTGTCTGAGTGAGTGATGAGCACTCTGGTACAGTGTTTTTGAGCGAGGCGTGAAAGCTTTAGAGTAGCTGTAGATACAATTACAGACTGACACCATCCCACCGTGAAAGTTTGGGTTTGCACTGAGCATGATCCACACGTGAAGATCCTTTCTAACGAGACTMAGCTGTTCCTGGGCTTCATGATTTGAATAGAATTTATCCTGCTGTCACTGTGGTGTCGGGTGCTCAGGCTGGGAGGTGTTAATTCCTTTCAATACAAGCTCAAGGAGTGCACATTGATAAGGGAAATGAATTTAATTACATGCAAAAGAACAAGATGTGGGGGAAGAAGATAGGATTGCACTGGGAGGAGGCCTAGAGAGAAGAGGTGGGGCGACACCAGAGGGACAGTACTGCGAAGAACCTGAGCAGAGCAAAGTATCCTCCAGACCTGGGGCCAGGATGCTTCCTCAGAGCCCTGGCACAGCTCTGTGAGCCGCATAAGCTGCCAAACCCACTGGTAAAATGTCTTCATGCTGGAGGGGGATGGTCCATGTGAAGGATACCAGTCTGTTCCTGCTGGCTGGGACTGGCAGGATGGCTCAAGTTAGACATCTGTGGATCTACAGTTTGGTTCCATGTGATGGAATTTCCCTTTTTAGCCTCTGTGAGACAAAGAAATAAGGAATTACATTTTAAAATAAGTTTGCTGCAAGTAAGCACTTAAAGGTACTAAGTAAGTGTGGATAGTGAATATTCACTATGATACCATCTTTAATTGAATGTTTGTTGGGGTTTGGGGGGGGTCCCAAGGCCCCCTTCCTCATTCAGCTCTCAGCATAAGCTACTCCTAGGAATCCATTGGTGCTGTATAATGATCAAGGCTGTTTGTGGGCTCTGCCTTGCTTGATTTAAAAATTGGAAAGTGCCTAGTGAATGAAGCATGGGATCAAAGGGATATCGCTTTCGGGCTAGTGGTTATCAACAATTATATGCTTTCCCTGCCTCTGCTGCAAATTTCCACTTTGTTGTGCTACTTATTTAATTTAACCTGGAACTTTCCTAGTTCTCAGCAATGTATTCTTCAGATACTTACGGACATGAGACATCTGAACATGCTGACTTCCAGCCCCATAATTTAGGCTGGTGCCTGCTACTTAGCATCACAGGACCTGGCTGTATTTTTGCTCAGTAGACTGGAAATAGCAAATGCTTTCTAAGGAACAGTGGGTTGGATGGTCCTGGTGACTGTGCCCCAAAAAGCTTCCAGAGAGCGGCAATGGTGGTGCCTCAGGAAGAGCCTTTGCCTTCCCACACCTTCCACCTCTGCTCCCAGCTTGTTTCCATCGCTCCTTAAGTGGAAGGGAACAGTTTCTCCCCACAGCTTTTCTTACAATGTAGTTACATTTGACTTAGTTCCTCAACTTAATGCTATTTTTAATAATTGAAAAATGAAAGCCTTTACAAATGTGGATAGCAAGCAAGTTAAGTTACTATGGAAACCTTAACTTTTTCTTGATTTTTGTTCAACACCCTTGTTTTACTATAGCTTGTCATGAATGTGTGTTTATTYGTATTTTTGTATATGAACAAGTAGTCATAATTGTGATTCCTTGAATATCAAAAGAACTATTGCCTTTTTTTAAGTGTTGCATTTATGCAGTACTCGGTACATAGGTGCACAGTGGTTGCTTGAACTGGCTAATGTAGTGAATTCTATTAAACTGTTCATTGCTTTAGAGTTCCCTTCAATGATCTTAGTCTAAAATGTATTTTGAGTTCATTATAATTCTGTTTTTCTTACACAGAAGTCTGTACATGCTGATCAGTGCATCTGATGACATTTCAAGAACATTTAAATATTGAAAGCTGAATTAAGCTTCAAAGCTGGTGAATCAGTGTTTGATGTGAAAGTATATTATGGCTTGTCTGCTGAAGTGCTTACAGGGCTCAGACTTCTCTTTTGAAAAACAGGGGTTGTTTTTTGCTTTTAGAATTGAATCGGCTAACTCTGATTTTTAAATTTTTCCGGTTTAACATTGTCCTACTTTTCCAAATTTACCTCCAGAATCCTCTGTAGGGAGGTAGTTTGGAGTATAATGTTTGCTGTCATGCCTATATGGACATGAGCCAAGTTTTAATAAATGTTTTATTTTCTCCACCAGTATGGGAACTAGCTGTTCCTTTCACAACCTAAGGGGAGGTTGGCTGTGCTAGTGAAGAGAGCGCTATTACAAAATGCAAAAATATTTAAGAGGAAGGAAAATGCATGCAATCATTTTACTGGAAGGCAGCCTTTTCTTGGGATAAAAAGAGCTTGAGGAGACTAGATCAGGAGATGTGAAGCAGAGTTTGCCAATCTGCTGAATGTCATGCATGCACGTAGTCCCTTCTGCACCCTGACCGTCCAACCTGCCATTGAGAAACAGAAGAGTTACGCTGCTTTTGTAGTAGAAAATGCTAATGTGAGAGATTTGTTCTGAGGTCAGTCGGTTCTTTCGTGGAATCCTGTGTTTTGTTTTGTTTGTTTGTTTTTTAAACAAAGCACACCAGTACTGAGTGTATTAGAGGCATTTTTCCTGTCCTTTTAAATAAAAGTGCAACTGTGAAATGCACATGGTTATGCACAGTTTTATGCCATATAGAGGGAGAAGCTAAAAAAAAAAAGGAGATTAAAATAACTTACACTGATGACTTCAAAATAGATGAACAATTTCCTTTGTGATTTTCTAACAAAGTATCATTGATTTAGTTGAATCTGGTATTTGCATTTACATTGGTGCAAACTGCGTATTTCCAAGGTTGGATTTTCCTTTCAAGTCATCAAAAATACCAAAATGCTTATAAGTGATTTTGAATATGGCACGTGGGAGATCCATGATCCTGCAGGTAAAGTCTAAACTATGAAGAACAGGTTTTGTAGTCCCCACCTTAAAAATCTGTAATTCTGATGCGGTCCTGCAATTACAGTTCTAGTTAAATCTTTGCCTGCTCTGTATTGGTTTTGCCTGCCAAGCAAAGCAAGATTTCCCAGCTCTCTTATTTGGAATTAAAATGAGAAATCCGTACATCAGGGCATGGCTGTGAAGGCAGGAAAGTAATTATTCCGTTCTTTTTGTATGGGGAGGATGTTATGCATGGGAGTGCCAATTGAATTTCACTCTTTTGTTTCCAGGTCTCTGTGGTCAATCAGTTGGATATGCAAGTCATCGTCTCTAATGTTCCTCCCACCCTTGTGGAACAAAACAAAGATCAACTCATAGGGTAATAAATTTATTTACTCTACAAATATCAGACAATTCACTGGTTTTGTGTTTAGATTCAGCAAGGAGTGCTCCCTTTATGCCATGATCTACTTTTTTGCCAAAGGACTTGAAAATGAGCAAGGGGGTGTTTTTATGGCAAGCACAATTGGCTGAGTGACAGCACTGGCCCCCCCCCAATCCACATTTTGCCCCTCTTCTGGAGAAGGCAGAGGTACGGCACTTCCTTGCTTGCACATTTGCCCGCTTTGCAGGCTCAAACTAGGTTAGAGCTGCCCCAAATACAGACCATAGTGGAGCCTCCAAACACTGCGCGCAGAACCTGCATCTGTCAAAATCCAGGGTGTAAAATGAATAAAGCACATCTCCAAAAGGTTGACGCAATGTGTCTCAGTGAGCTGTATTGCTTCACTATGATTTATTTCGGTGACATAGCTGTCAGGGAAAGCAGAATTTAGAGAATGTATACTGTTACAATTAATACCACTAGCATCACTACATAAAATTTTAATCGCAAAAAATTGGTGACGGGGTGTTGTTATTCAGGCCTAGCAGGTGCAAAATGTTGTGATGGGGGGACGGGTAATTGCAAACATTAATGCTTTACAATAAAAGTGAAGTATTTTATCATACTGGAAGCCAGCTAAAATCCTTTTGGTAAAATACGTTTTAATAGCACTCGTACACCACAACATCATCAGCTTCCAGGAGTCAGGTTTGCGCTTTTAGCTTCTTTTTGTAAGACAACGATGATTTTCTATACTTTGTGTCACTAGGCATATAACCGTGAATTAGACAATATGGGAGAGAAAATACTATAGGAAGTAGTTTTAAAACAGTCTTTGTACTCTTCTGTCACTTTAATCAGTGATGAATGACATTTCTCAGATTTCAACAGGTCTGTTCCATCCTGACTGTTGTCATACCTTTACTTCTCCATGGAAATTGAAATACCTTAGGGTTGATGATACAATCACTCACTGAAAAAGAAGTGTGTTGTCTCTAAATGGCTCATGTCTTCATTGGGCTAGGAAAAAGTATCGATGGATTTGCTTCTGGAGATTTAGGACACGTTCCCCTTTTCTCTCTCTTTTTTGAGCCAGGTGTAAGTTAGCTCTGATAGATTCTAACGTCAGAAACACTAATTAAGTTGTTCAGGCAATAGTCTGGATTCACAGGGACTCCATTTCCTAGAGCTAAGAATAATAAAGGAGTCTGCTTGCTTAACACTTAGGATCTAGCTTTCCAAAAGTGTCAGGTGTTGGTGTTGGCTGGAGAGACGAAGAACAATATATCTTTTAGTGACAGTAATAGGAAAAGTTTGCTTCTGCTTTGCTAAGCCTTCAAGTTCACCTCAGCATGCTGCACTGTACAAATTTTTCTTCACACAGTAATTTGTAGCCTTCCTGGGCTCCTGTTTCCTTGAGTGGAGAAGAACAACACATGTTCTGTACCATGTGTTTCTACATGACGTAGCACTGATCTATGCTAAATTGGACTTAGGCTGTTTGAGATCCTACCAGTTTTGGACTGTCCTGGAACCAAAGGAGCCACCAGCAAAATACAGACAGCACTTACAGAAGGTGGTTTGAGAACAGGGTAGAACAAGCCTGGCTTGAATCAAGAGTGTCAACTGCATGACATGTGTCGTGGGACTGAGAGCGTGAATGCTGCAAGGGGTGGCATGGCAAGAATGGCAAGAGCAGATTGCGTCTTGCCCTTTCACCATCTCCTCAAAAATCTCCTTTTGCAAACACTGGAGCAGCTTGTTTCGAGCTCCCAGGTCTCAGCAGTGTTAGTGCCTCAACAATAACTTGTACTGTAACCATACCCTCGCTCCTCTCCTCCGGGCCCCAGAGGAATAGCTGGCATATCCTGCCACAGTCTTGGAAAACGGCCCAGAGCCACATTCCTCAGTCTCCGTGCTCGAAAAAACTCTTTTCTGCCAGGTTGGAATCTTTTAAAACTTGTTTCATGCTGTTCTGGCCCTTGTGCATGGAAGTCTCTGACAGATGTGTAAATGTTTCACAGTGAATGAAGCTTCTGAAGGGGTACAAAAATAAAAAAACACGGCCAGGTTTTGAATTCTCAAAATTAGCTTAGGAAGCCCTTACCTTCACAAACACCATGAGGCCAGCAAGTGAGTATAGCGTAAGAATTTCACTTCTAAGGATAGGCCTCAAGGACAACCTTTGCCAGAAGAGATTGCATTAGCTTGTTTTAAAATTGTCGCATCCCTTACTGAAAATATTTGCAAAGAGCGAAAGTCTCAGAAATAATTTTGCATATGTGCACTTGTCTGTTTCACATAGAAATGTATTTATTTCATTGGACTCTTCAAATTTATTGGATTTTCCTTCTGAAGTTTAAAAGAATGCCATCTCCCTGTTTTTAGAAAGGCTTTAATAATTCACACAGGACATAAAAACAAAATAATAGGAATTTGTGATTTTTTCATGCGCTATACGGAAGGTACAACCACATGCAAAGGGAAACCAAATAATTTGGAGACCTTCTCAGGCTAAAGTACTTTTGCCCAAAAAGGTTCCCAAAGAGGTTTCTGAGCCATTTCAGATAATGCACCAATTTATAAAATTGGAACACTTTGTATAATTCATTAACAGATAAAAAGACTATGTCATTAACTAAATTAGTCACTACAGAGGTTATTCGACTCTTTCTCCTCTCATTTTGGCACTGGAGTGATAGTAAATATTAATCTTTGAAAATATAACATTTAACCATCAATTGCAATACTTGGTGATGCGGAATGTTAGGGAAGTGGGTAGTTGGGTCACTTTTGAAATTATAGTGATTTTTCACAATAAAATAAATAGCGATTTAAACAACTTCAGAGAACAAGTTATAACAGATTCTCCCCAGCTGCCTGTAATTTTCACTAGAGAGCGGATACAAGGTATTAAGAAATATATAATTCAGTTCTTCCACACAGGAAAGGCTTACTCAGCATAGCCTTGAGATGTATGTAGGTTAATGGTCCAAATAAAGGAAGCATACCATAGAAGAGAAGATTTAAAACATCACTATCTATTTGGCTTAGGAGTTTGGGCTTTCTGAGAGATACAATGGGTATGTCTTCAGCTGACATTTCTGATAGTGTCGTGATCCTTTGCAGTCATTCAGTAAGCACCTCTGTTTTCCTCCCAGCTGCTTTAATTTCATCAACAAGCTTTTCATATCCTCTGGACTGCACATCAATGTCAGATTTGCCATTTCTCTCACCCACTTGAATTATGTCTGTTCAGATAGGTCCATTTATGTCTGCTACAGAAGATGACAGAGAAAATGGAATGAGGCTTAGTGGAAAATTCAGTACATGTTCCTCTCCTTCAGAAAACTTGGTGAAGGCAGACGACACAGTGTTCTTTAAATGTGGCAATGTTTGTGAATGCTTACTGGTTGGGCAAGGAACAGCGTTTCAACTAGAATAAAATAGCCAACTTCATGCTCAGAGCATTTAGTTCTTTGGTTTTCACGTGACTGCAACTTAAACCTCTAGCTAAAATCAGATACGCCACATTACCAAGAGAGACCTGTGTTTCTCTCATCCCATAGGTAATAGAAATGTCGTGTGAATTAAATTCCTCTGTACACACTTCTATAGATGGCAAATCATTTTCTCTGAAATGGAATAATGGAATGGCTCAAAATGAGTGCTTTGATGAAATACTCCATAGACATTCCTCTTGAGAAGGCTGGTTTTGCCCTACAGCCTACAAACCCTACAAAATTGAGATAATGGTGCTTAGGGAACTCTTTTTTTCCTGAACTAGAGCTAGCCAAAACCATTTGGGCATCATTTTCAACGTTAACATTAACATTTTTTGCATTGTGTGTGCTTTCTGAGCTGATCAGGTGGGTCTAGAAAACACATTTAGCTGCACTTGGACTGCTCTAGAGTTGTTAAAAGAACGGTATGAGGATTGTCTCCTCACTTTCAAAAATCATATGAGGTTTCCCATGTTCTTCTTTCTTCCCTGTAGTGAAAAGTGAGCCTGGAAAGAACAGAGTTTCTTTTCTGTCCATATGAAGAAAATCTCCTAGTGGTGATGTAGGAATCTTTCATTGGAAAAGAGGATCTGATGGAATCACTTCATGCTGCTAATAAATGTGCATAGATACAACAATAGATAATTGTTTTACTACCTAATAATAAATTATGTAATAAGTATAAATATTTAAACACTGAAATCTTGACTTGCACGTCAGGTAGTTTCTGTAGTCTCCCGTGTTTTCAGTGTGGTCTTGGTGGTGATTCCCTTTTTTTATATTTTGACTTCATAACAGACGAGTCACGGTGCCTGTATTAGTGCAAAAGTAGAGGTCCCAAAATGCTTGTACTAGTTGTACATCGTGGGCTTTTGAGCCTGCCTTCTCTCTGCGTCGCTCTAGCATTTTTCGTTCTCCTGGGCTGAGGAATTTAGGTGCGTGCAGCCTCCTGGCCAGACCTGCCTCTGGAAGTGGAATTCAAGTGCAGATGTTCTTGAGTAGCAACTTCATCTGTCTTCCGGATGTTCATATGTATTGTGTGTATATTCCCTACTTTTCAAGAAAAAAATACTGGAAATAGCACATGTGATAATTCCAGGGAACTTCCCTTCATGTGTATTTTGGCCTGTTACAGGTTGCAGTTGTTTAATGCCTTAATCCTTATAAAAGAATGGAGCAGTTCCATAGTTAAAGAAAATCCACACTCAAACCTCTAATGCARTGTGGAAGTGACCAGGCAGTTTTGTACCAGAAAATCCAAATGTAAAATCAAATGCTGATCCTCGGAGATACACTGAGTGTGTGTCTCGGAATACAAACGTTCAGCCTGCTAACTTAATAGTTTGCATATATAAAGTTGACTGCCGTCATTTCTCAACGGAGTGTCTGCTCTGCTTTGCTGCATAGAAACTGTGGTCCACTTAAAAGAAATGTCATAATATATACTATAGCAATATACATTGCTATAAATTATATATCATAATATAAATCACATGTACATTGTGCATCATATATAATTTTATGTATAATCATAGTATATGAGATAATATATTTTATATATAGGAGCTGCAATGCACAGTCCTCTCTTTAGGGAAATGTTTCAGAATGTGGATGATTTCCCTTCAGTTGTGTTTTGCTGTTGACAATATAGCAAATGGTGTTTCTAATCTCRGTTGCAGAAGCCAGTCGGTGGCATTTAAAAGGGACAGCTGACGTGAGTGCTTTACGTGGCACTTGTGTATATCATTGTATTTTATTTCTTTGTTCCTGCTTTCTTTTTTTTGTTAGAATGTCGGTATGTTCAGTAATTGGGTGGATGAGTGAATGCCTCTGAAATGTAGCATATTTATCAAGATGTGGCTGTGTATAATGAAATCAGATGTTACGAGGCATCACTGGGGTTCCTGCATTCTTGGTACGTTTAGTAAAGCCAGACACAACTACCCCTCGGATGGGCTGCCTTAGAGGTGCTTGTTTGGAAATGCAGTGCCTCTGAAAGCACTCGGGACTGTATTAGAATATTCAGCCTTAGTGCACCAGTGTTTTTTCTTCTCCTCGGTCCATGAATTGGTAGAAAATGAGTGTGTCTCTCCTGCTGGATGTAGTTGCAGTATATAAATCACTCAGACTCATTAGTTTTCCCACAGGAGAAGTACCATTCTGTTGCTTGCTTTATGATTTTTGCCTCGTAATTACGGAATTAAGCCTAATTACAGGTGACTGGACTTTTTGCATATTGGGGTGGTGGCAGTGAACTTGCTATTAAGCACCCTTCACAGCTAGCACGCACTTTCCTCCCCATTATTAAATGTTCTTTAGTCACAGGTACTGCTATAGCTGCCTTGTTCTTTGCCTCAGCGCTCTCTAACGCTGTTATATGGGTTCATTTTGCTCCTGGCCCTTCGGTCCACCTCCCATCTGCCTTTTTCCCTTTCACTTCTTTGCACTGTATTGTTTTATTGTAAATTAAATTGCAAAATTAACAAATAAATAAATAATGAGATTAGAGGGACATTTGCCACCAACTGGCTGCATAGTATTTCATATCCACCCTACATTTGGCTTTGCTTGGAGAACGCATGTCCTGTAGTTCTCGCTTTGTACAGTGTTTAACTGAGCCCATTCCATTTCTTAGCTGATCTTAGCCTCCCTCTGCTGTAATCAGGATGATTAATAACGTTTGGCTGCCTTTATTAAGTTAGGTAACAGAGACCCAAGCTTATTCAACTCCAGCTTTTCCACTTGCTACTTCCACTGCCAGCTGGGAAGCACTGGTTCAGTGGTCTCCTTCTTCCCCCTCCTCTCAGTAATACCAAATGTTGTTCTGTTAATGTATTTTCTCTGAAGCGCTATAATGGCAGTGCGTGGCTTCTCAGATAAAGCTGTAAACTTCTGCTTTATTCTGAAATTGCTTACTATTGCAGTAAAAACCCTTTTGTGCTGAGATCTGAAGATACGTCTTCTGGGTCAAAGTCAAGATGCCTGTGTATTACTCTTCGGGTGAGCGTAGCGTAATGTTCCTTCTGCGACTGGGAAAAATGATAGTGAAATAAAAAGTTGGAGTGCATGTAGGTTTTTTGGAGGACAGGATTATACATGATGAGCACAAAAAGAAGAAAAGAAGCTTTAGCAATATGTAAGAAAGCAAAGTTCCTTTATGGTGTGCAATCCAACATGCTGTTACAGGATTAGGGAAAGTATGTATAAAGACATTGTCTCTGGGTTGTTTTCTAAATAACTTAGATGTTATTATATGCAGACTAAATTGGCTCAGTGGTGCTCCTTCCTGCTAGATACATGCCTTGTGTGTGATATAAAAGTAGAAATAATCTTTGTCAAAAGGCTATTTTATAAAGAAGGAATAGTCTTAGGCTTGACATAAACCCCAGTTCTGGCTTTTTTATTCTGTGTTACAGCACAAAGCAGGCTGACTTAGCTGACTAGTAAGGGTTTCCTGAGTGGTCTTGGCAGCTCCAAAGCAGCTTGGCACCTCTCCAGAGGCGACAGTAGTAGTACAACCTTCCCTGTGCTGTATGTGCGTCGTAATAAGGCATCTGGGAGCAGGCAGCTGGGGCGCAAGTGCATCACCCCCCCCAAAGCTATCACTAACTGCACAGGAGGGGCTGGAATTGGTCCTTATCTATTTGTGAAAGTACAGTTGAAAATCCAGCAGTTTAGTTGTCAGTTACTAACCTTGCAAAAACCAACACAGCCAGAATTTGGCTGAGGTTGAGCAAAACGGAGAGAGCGTACTCGGGTTAAATGAAACACTTGAAAAGTCTGTATTGATGTGTACCGGCAGAGCTGAATGCTCTCATCTGTGCATTGTTGTCAAATTTGCTTACRTTTTCAAATACCTAGAATATGAATTTATTATTATTATTACTAAGTTATTTTGGGGAGCTAGAATTTTCAGTGGAGGAGCCAAAGTTATGCAGGATATCTAGTCTTCAACAGTTGTAGCTCCAAGTCTATGGTACCAGTTATTTCAGAGTCCTGAAAGAAAGAATGGGTTCTTTTTTTTTTTTTCTTTAATTTCTTAAAATATTTTTATGTGCTCCAGAAACACAGCAGGCTATCAAATTACTAGAGAACTGAAACTTTTTTCTCCCACAGAATTTTCTGCTAAGAAAATTGTGCAGTAATTAAATTCAGGTACTGGTGAGGATCTAAAATGTTCTGCAAATTGAATTGTTTCTTTTGTTTGTGTGCTGATTCAGAGGATATGCATACAACTTAGCAATTTGGCTCGAGGGTATAAAACTACTGGAACGTTGCAGTGCTCTTTCGGGCTGTGTCATGCATCTTCTCTGCCAGGGACAACGGAGGGTCATTAAACCTTGCTGCTGACTTACCAGGTCTACAYGATGACTATTAGTCTAGTTGAGTTGCCATTGCTACTGGGCAATGCRGCTGATTCCGTATCTCATATTTTGAGGTGAATTAACTGGCTYGTATGGACTTTCACATTAGTTTCCRAAGAAGCTTCCAAGTGGTCCCTTGCATCTTTCCCAGTAGCAGGATCTCTCCCATGCTGGGGCACGTCTGGCATGCTGGATCTGTGCAGCTGTGGGGAGAAAGCAGCACGATGCTGCGATGCCAGGGTGCACCCCTTAATTTAGTCCTGTGCTCAGCAGGGTCTTCTCTGCCTGCAGTGGGGTGCAAGCAACCTCAGCCCTGCCATGCGGCATGATGCTTCAGGTGCGCATATCAGCTCACGAACATAGCGCTGAGTGGCCCAGGAACGTGGTGCCTTATCGCAGATTTTGGGTTTTGGTCTGCTGGTATCAGAAATGTTCTGGGAAGCAGAATGCCACCAGCCAAGGGACAGCTCAAGGGACAACAAACCAACATACCTGTATTTTTTTGCCTTTCCATTTCTTTTGCATCTAAAGATGAAAAAAACCACCTCTGAGTTTTCAGGATATTTAGGGCCACATTATGTCCTCAATGACAGTGAAAATCCTCTTGTCCTTCATTKCATTTCATTGGTGTCACTGATGGGAATTCGGAAGGCGATGGTAATGAAGATGCACTGGGAGGCATTTCTGTTCATTACATTATGTCTGCAGAGCTAAATGGAGTTAGAGCAGTCAGAAAGTCCCGTCGCCTGTTAAGTTGCTGGTTCTACCGCTCACTACACCACTGTTGGGAGGATGGTAATTACCCTCGTTGCATTAACAAGTGACTAATTTTAAGCTTACTTTTACTGATAAATACAGTAGAACTGCAGACGCTGTTGTTACTTAAAGTATGCATTTTAAAAATTGGTTCTTGTGAGTAGTACTATAAGCAGGTGGCCATTTTCAGTAGAGTTTTAAAACACAACTGTTTTCAGCATCACAAGTTCAGCTGAATGACTGTTAAAATAACTCTGTGGGGAACTGCCCTATTCTTAAGTGCATTCTTTAATTGCTACTTTTCAGTCTTCAGTGCATTTTTATTATATATTTCAACCTAAACATGCAATTTGTGTGTTTCAGATGAAATACTACTGTCATTTCACTATACTTTGTGGTGTGTCTTGCAATGTCAGTTAAAGCCAACGGCTGCCATGTACCTATTTCTCATAGTCAGAAAGTAGTATGCTATTTGTTCTTCAGTTTTAATCACATTTTAGACAAAGATATTCTCAAAGGCAATGAATTCCAGCAGAAGCCATGCCAGGAATTCCCTGAGAAAAGGGAATGTTGTTACCAATTCTGCTAAAAGTGAACCTACGTTATAACCTTCCAACCTTACAGGGCGTTTCTGTCGGGTGAAATAATAGTTCTGTGCAAGGAAACAAAAGCATCCCCCCCTGCAGCAACAAAAGATGATTGGATACTAATTAGGGAGGTAAATCTTTTAGATACTTGGTCTATCTGAATCCTTGTGCAAAATGCCATTCTAAAGACGGTTATGGTTTCTTTTAGTCACTTACATTCACGTAATGTTTGGGGGTTTTTTATAGTAATCTGCATATCCCAGATTTGTTCTGTCAAGTTTTACCTGGGAGAATTACTGTTACTGAGGTGCCTGTGACAGGTTATCACCCTAGTTGCCAGTTAAGTGCGTGCCAGAAGCAGAGACGAGTAGAGTTTACCGTATCTGCAAACAACAGGAGTGCTTGTTTAGAGGACGCCAGTCAACTAGCAATGTGTCAGACAATCCACTATTTTTATTTTCCTTACAAAAATGGCTCTGCGCTAAGAGTATCTATTCACTGCTAGGCTAGGACCTGGGTCTGACAGACTTGGATTTTTCAAAATCTTCTAGAAAAGCTTCTGTTTTAAGGGCACACTAAACTTTCACACAAAGAGCAGAGAAACTGGATGGATAAATGTGAATCAGTGGTCTTGAAAAATTAAGAGATGGTGATACTGCTTTGACAGCATTACTGTACATTGGAAATCTTGTGTCAGGAAAAAAACAGTGGCAAAATGAAACTTCAGCAACTGCAAAAGATTTTGTTTAAAACAAGTGACTTCTTAAAGTAATTGATGTCCTTTTTTATGAGATTTGTCTTCCTCCGCACCCTAGTGCATCCTTGATATATCAGGCAGCATGTTGCCTCTCGTTCCCTTGCTTTTGCCTCCTAACTCAGCTATTGCTTTTTGATTTGATATTCTGATCACATAAATTAGCCCTGAAAATCTTGTGTTTTCCCGTAACTCATAGTTATGATGGAGTGTTTAGCCTTCCAGCTTCTCTTGTTTATTTCTCCATACTTTTTTGCCCTTGTGTCCAGTATTGATGATATTTGCTTTTATGCCTTTGTTTATAAAACTCTCTGGGGGCTTTAACTGAACCCTTCTCATTCCCAGTTTGGAAACCTCATGACACCGTTAGCAAGTCTGTGTGCAAAGACGCTCTTCCCGTTTTCTCCTTGCCCAACAGCCATGGTTAAAGCTCTTCTGATGGCACTGTCTAAGCAGCTTTCCATTTTCCTTCTGGCTCCGTTTGTTCTTGCCAGAGTTGGGGTCCCCACCATCTTGGCTGCCAGCCCCAGCTACGGTCTTGATGGGCGTACCAGTTCTCCTTGTTGCATACAGAATTTGAAGGTCATCTAGCTGAGCTGTAATACTTCTAAACCTCCTTTTTTCATTGGATGCACAGTGCAGCAGATACACAGAAGCAGTCTGCTACAGGAACTCAGCAAATTTCATGGGCCCCGCTAGAGTAGCGGACCAGAAAAGCAGGAAGGAAAAGAATATATCTTTTTAAAACTTTATTAAGGTATTGTCCTTTCTAAAGCAGTTTGCTAGAGCAGTAGTGAGTTATGCTTATAACTTTGCATAAACTCTCCATATCTGAGGTACAAGCGTGCTTGCTATCTGTGCAGAAACTTTTCAGGTGCTCGGTGAGGTCCTTTCCCCATCGGTTTGGTACTTCTGCAGGCACACTGAAGGCATTTCAACCTGGCATAGGCACGAGTATTTTTTGTTTGTTTGGAGGGACATTCTGCAAACAGCCATTCTCCCTTTGCCTTTTTGAATATTTTAGGAATAACATCACATGTTAGGACTTCTCCTATAAACAGTTCTGCATGGAAAACTGTAGAAAAATATGAAATTTTGAATTTAGAACAAAGGCTTCCAAAAGCGCATACTAAGATGTCTAAGGACAGTCAGTTGTCAAAAAAAAAAAAAAAAAAAAAAAAAAANAAAAAAAAAAAAAAAAAAAATATTCAGTAATAATTGGTTACATGACAAGAATTAATAAAATGACCAGAAAATGTCACCTTCTCTAATAAATTTTAATTCCCCAGAATTGCATTTATCTCATGTATTGACACATTGCGATTCATATACATATCCGCAGAGTGTGCCATTCTGTGCTCTGGCAGCTTGTAATGAATCCTTCGCTTTGGAAAAAGAACAGATTTGTTTTGGTTTAGAGTTGTTATACCCTTGTTATCTTGGGCATAGCTGCAGCTGAATTCTCTCAACCTGTCTTTCTTCTGCTTGTAGAACTTCTAGATTATTTTATTTTTTTTCCTGTGGTAAATGTGTCAGCTCAATACTCCAACTTATGTCTGTAAAACTTCCTCATGCCTTTTGGAGTAGCAGGTGTTCTGGCACCTGATATGTTGGTGCTATATTGGAGGGTCAGATGAAATATCCCACCAAAAATGGTCGAAGTAGTTGTTTCTGTGGGTGAAAATTTACTGTATGCACCCTGTGTAAGGCTGGAATTGAAGAGTTCTGAAATCATATAGCTTAATAAAAGGATGACGGGKTTTTTTTGTGAAATATAGATGGTGTTTCCCATGAGTCATTTAAAACTCAACTGATGTCATAAATATAAAGAGCTAGACTTAAGGGCACTATTTCTGGTGACCTCTCCTAACACTGCTAAGCTTTTCCCAGGAGTTCAGCATTTTAGCGGTTATATGGGAGCAGAGATTTTTTTAAAAGTGCTGTGAAGGTCACCATCCTTCTAAACCTGTGGTTTTTGTCTATTAGTATCTCGTTTGGGCTGTTGTCGATCTTGATCAGCACAAATAAATCACTGCAGCTTTCTGGCTCCATTTCATCTTTAGGATTTTGGAACGCTATGTCCAAGATCAGATTCCCGGTGCGACAGTCGTGGTGGAGTCCATCGGTGCGCGGCGGTTTGGGGATGGGTACTCCGAAGAGGATTATACCAAGTCAGACCTCATGGTCTACGCAATCGACCCGCAAACAAATAGAGCTATAATGAGGAACGAACTTTTTAAGTAAGTATATTATTTGTTGCTCTTCCTATATTTCCATGGACTGTTTTGAAGCCTGTTGGTCTGTCTCTGTTAGCAAGTGGTTCAACACAACAGGGACAGAAAAATCTATTGAAGCAGTTGGTGCATGCCCCTACACCTACCCTATGGGCAGCTTGGGAGTTTACAACTTTACTAGATCCAGTCCATTCCCTTGAGCTGAATGGCCCCAGTACGTGTGATTTAGACACTGTCGCCATGAGAGCTTGCAATACATTTGGTCTACCCTGGGGAGGAGCTTCCAGTTTAAATTCCTCTGAAGGAATTTACTTTCTATGTACCAAAACTTCTCTGTGATCTCCAAGCAAGGGCTTTGGTGTGCCAGTCGTTGACCTTCAGGCTCTCTGCAGTTTCCATTTGGAGCATGTCTCTTTCTCTTTTCTTTTTTGTGGAAACGAAGGAGAAGAAAGGGAAGGGGAAGGAAGAGAGGTGGTGTGCACCTAATCTGAAGCATAGACATCGGGGCATGACCCAGGTGTACATCTACATGCAGGAGATCAGTAGTGCTCACAGGTGCCCAGGGGGCTGAGCAGACAGATCTGCATGGGCCCATCCCACCAGCTGCTAGAGGAGATGGAGAACAGCAGTAGACAGGCCAGTTAAATTCATAATTTGATGTTGTTATGCCTTTTCAATCGACTTCCAAATTAGCAGTTAAATTCCAGTGTCACATAAAACATGAGAGGGCTTTTTATTGACTGACTATACTCACAGCGTGTTGCCAGTGAATGGGCCAGCTCTGGTCCCTGCAGCAGAGCAGTTTGATAGGGTGCCACTCTGCCTGGGCTTTTGCACCTTAGCAGGGCTCCGGTGGGATATCACTCTGGCACGCTACTGCTTTGGGGGCCAGCGGTAACTCCGCTCTATGCCTGCGTAAGAAGAGAAGCCAGAGGTTACATGGGTAAGGAAATGAAATTAAGGTAATCTCTTCACATGGTTTTTCTGAGTCATCACTAGCGGCAAGTAGGTTCTAAGACAAAATTAGTATCTCAACCCATTCAGCTGCCAATGGATCAATGTGGCTGTAGAATCATTTTGTTAGAAACTGTATTTTTGTGTTTCAGCATTCTGCATATGATTCAAAACAATGAAAATGCAAATCAGGCTCTTCTTTTAAAGCAGCCGCTATCTTCTGGGGTTTTTTTGCACGTGTTTCACCTTTGTGTTTGCTTTTTCTCTCCGTGAAAACTAGACCAGACCATTCCATGATGGTATAAAGCAGCGTGTCAGTCAGCAGCCTAAAAAGCAAATGGCTGTGAGCCATCTCGGTGGAATGTGATTGAAAAAGGGCTTGTTCTCCCAAGCTCTTAATTTAGTACAGATAAATTATAGCATACTAAAGCTCTGCATATATTCAGAGTTTATAGGTTGGAAAAGATCACTGTGATCAGTCTGACCTAGTGTAATAAAGACCATAGGAACTCCCAAAATTAATTCTCCTTTGAGTGTGTCTTTCAGCAAAGCAACTGCTCAAGAAAATCCAATCAACTACCACCTTTGTGTTGTTACTGCAGGATAGTTATTTTTACTGTCAAAAATGAGGCCTTTTTAATTTTTTTTTAATTTGTCTAGATTCAGTCATAGAGTTTTATTATAACTTTGGGTGCTAGATTGAAGCATCCAATTGGTGCTTTTAATTTCTGGTTCCCACCAAGGTCTAGGCTTATGATCACATCATCCTCTTAATTTTTTTTCTTGAGAAGTTCCTTGACCTCTGCATTCTGGGCTATGTTTTAATTCTTTTAATCACTTAACAGTTTTCTTGGAACCCTCTCAAGTCTTCCAGCATCACTTTCTGAGCTAGAAATATAAAAATTGCAGTTGAGCAGTGGTAGCTTTCAGATTGGTGGCAATACAGCCTCCTTCCTTCTGGTGGCCATTTTTTGTTTGTAGGTATCTCCATGGTCATACAGTCTTTTTAGGTCTCGGCAATGCACTGGGAGTTTGTGTTCACTCGTCCACTGCCAGAGCTGCTGATTGACCCCAGAATGGGGTCTCTGTGATTTTGTTCCCAATTTTATTCAAGAGTGGAAGTGGAAATTAAGGAAACCTGGCAGGAAGCCAGCAGAAATCCCTTGATAGATAACCATTTTCCTTTCTTTCTAAGGAAAAGTGCCAGTAAATCTGCTTGCAGTGCTCCTGTAAGTGACTGCTGTACCCCAACCCACTTCCAAAACTAGTCTCAGTAAAATGTATCTTTCTGCTTTACACGCAGACTATCTACTGATCCCTCTTTATCATTACTTTTCCACTTTTACGGTTTGTAAATTCATTGAGGTCTGTGTTTTCTTCCAGTCGTAGCCAAAGTGGGATCCCATTAGAAATGCTCAAGGTCAAAAGGACATTATTCGCTGCTGTGTCCAGGTTCAGAAAATTTATGTGACCTTGATGACAGTTGAAAATTCTGACACCCTTCTACTCCTCACTTTGGAAAGCTCTCTGCAAATCTACTATTATTAGTATATGACAGTGAGCTAGTATCCGTGCATGGAGGCAGTTAGCTCTTTCAACTCCATAAAAATAATCTTTTTCTGATGCACGTTGTCTTCATGGTCAGAAAATGTGTCCCTCTTCATTTTGGTGCCCTTTGAAAATACAGGAATGTCTTTTTAGGGATGCTTGTGTGTCCAGTGAAATACACAGAATAGAATAGAGTTAAGAGAGGTTAAAAAGCACTTTTTCCAAATGTGAAGGAAGGTYGTTCATTTGCCTGGGCTGCAAATGTACGTGGTATCAGCTTAGAAGCAACCTCATTGCTTTTTTCTCTTTTCTCTCTTCAAAAGCTTTTAAATATTTAAATCAGCAAAATCCCGGGGAATGCTTTCCTGGCTTTAGGGTAGAGGTGAGTAAGTGTCAGCTTACTAAAGTAAGGAGAAAAATGAAGTGAGAGTTTTGTAGCTTGACATCTGAAGTTAACAAGTTTTCGCTAGCAAGTGGGTGAACCTCAAGAGATTTGGCTCAGCTCAGGTGCTTACCCAAATCTAAAAAGAAATTCCTTCTGTGACCATCTTTCCTGGAGTTTTGAGCTTTAGAGGGATGGCTCGATGTTCTTTCTGACACAGTAGCAATGGTTGTCCGCTCATTGGGAAGAGATTGCCAAGAGTCACAACCATCCTTCTGCCAGCCAGGAATCTGCTCCGGATCCTAGCAGAAAAGAGATCAATAGGGGAAGGGATCATTTAATAAACTGGATATGAAGGGAGAAAGGTTAGAAAGTCAGAAAGAGATGGAGCCCCCTGTTTTAAAAACTTAATTAGCAATAAGGAATATAAATTTAGCCAAGGTATTTTCCAAGTGTTCAAAAGTTTCATGATGTATACAGATGAGAGAACTGTACCAACAGCACAGATTTAGCATGTGAAATCTGCCAGTTGTGATTTCAACACAACTTACAAAATTATTGTGTATTGGACCATACCTGTGGCTTTTCTTAAACGGGCTTTTTGGGAACACCCTGCTGCGTTTCTGCTTATAAAACATAGTGGAGGCCCTGACTTTAACAGAGTTTATGTTAAACCTGTCACTGTTTGAAAACAATTATCTGCGAAGGTCTTTTAAGGAATGTGGGGCTAAGTTGAGGACAGAGTGGAGCAGAGTGACCTGTTCCCCTTCGCAGGTGGGGTGCTGCTGGAATACAGACAAATATCACTGGTGACTCATCCTGGCTGGTGCTGGCAGTCAGGCACAAGTCAGAGCAGTGCTGGGGTCCTAAAGGTGCTTGGCTTTGCACTGGAGCTGGGAGGAAAGGATAGTCAAGACAGCTAATGCCCATCAGCAGCTAAGCAAAGTCACACTCGTGACCAGCTGCAGAGCTGCATTTCTACAAGAAGTAAACCCCACTAAACCAAAGCTGATGTTTGAGGCTCCCACGATCACCTCTGGGAAATGTCGCTCCAATACGTCAGGTCGTGTCCAACAGTCATTTATGAAATGAAGAGAGACGAGGAGATGCAGTGTGCTCTGGATGTGCTGGGTTAATGCTGATGTGCAAAACGACAGCGCGTGCACAGACTGTGCCGTACCTGCTACCAGGCTATTTTGAATGGGCTGCCTCACATCCAGAAGTCCCAAACGAGTAGCCCAATCCCACATACTTGCATTCAAGCAAAATGTTTGTCTGGAAAACAAAGACGTGATTTAGAAGTCATGGATGTAACCGCCGTGGTGTGTTCGTCACTGCCAGCTGGGGAAAACCCACGTGTCTCTCAAGACATGCTGATTTTTCCCTATCCTGTACTTTGTAAGACTGATACGCAACGAGAGATTCATACTTTTCCTTAAGACTGTTACGACTGATTACCTGACATTTGTATTAATCAGGAATCTGTCTGGTTACACCAAAAAATGGGTCTGAATAGTAACTGTGCTTTGTTATTGCCTCCCTCTACCACAAACTCCTAAAAGACTTTGAGGCCACTTCAATAATTTTACAGACTGAAATGATCAGCCTCCTTTTTTATCTTTTATGTGAAAGAGGGTTTGATTTATTGGAGCGTAAAAAACAGTTGAATCCAGAAAATTTCTCCTGCATATATTAAGTGGAAAATGTCCACCATTAAAAATAAAATGCTTACCCTGTCTGAATCTTTTGCACAATGTGTCATGTTTCATCATGGAGTAAATGTGCATGGTTGAGTTACGAACCTGTTAAAATAGGGTTTGTCAAAAAAATGCTAACAGAATTTTAACTGAGAGATTGTTAAAATCGTCCAGAGGTTTAATGCCGTCCTACTTGAATGCTTTTGCCAACTCAAAGGACGTGTAACATGCACCACTGACATCTAGCGTACAACAAAAGAATTAGAGCTCCGTTTATGTTCGGTTTATGTCTTGTGAACCATCATTGCAGGTCTTTAAGCTGTGAAAAGGGATTTTTGCTCAAATACCAAGAAAATGTTTTGCGGAAGAAACCAAGGAATTAGTTGGGAATATCAGCAGAGCATACTAATACAAAGGGAAATTATTCTTCAAAATGCCTTGGGTTGCTTTTTCTGAGAGTGTGGGTCTGTGAGTGAGCAGCCGCTGCTCTTCTTTGAAGTTAGTATCATGAAACCAGCACCATTTCATCATTCAGGATGAATTGTTCTGCATGAGATCCAGCTAATATGTTACACAGATCAGAGTGCATTCTCCCCAAAGTTCCAAAAAAACCAGGGACAAACAGTGCTATGAGGGTTTATCAGTAAATTAATTTGAGAGGAAATCAATTGTAAGAAATTAACACCCTTTAAGAAATGGTCTTTTAGGAGTGTAATTTCTGTCTCATGATCAGACTGAGGAAGTAAAAGCTATTTCAGACTTTCTTTAGACATTCAGAGTTTATATGCAGAAATCCCTTCAGAATATTTTTTTAGCTGTTGTTTTTTGGGGTTTTTTTATCTCAGCGTTTTTCACTTGACTTTCTTTCTCCAGCAGAACCACTGTACATGTAAGGGTCTGGGGTTCTGCTATAGCTAAGAGCCAGCAGGATCCTCCTCCATCCTAATGGGTGCCTCCTACTTTGATCTTTATAGCTGGAGCCTACTACTTGGCAGCTTGTGAGACAGTCAATCCTCATTTCAAAAGTGATCCAAGAATTTTTATTTTCCTTTGGAAGTTAAAGCCTTGGCCAATATATTTTTTCAAATAAAGCCTTGGCCAAAATATTTTTTCAAACTCCCAAAGTAAATTTCTTTAACAAACATAATGGTTGCTATCAAGAAATCATCCAATAGAAAATTTTTCGTCATATGGGAAATGAGGTAATTCGATTAGGATCTACATTTGGCTACCTGTCTTTAAACTGCCGATTAGCAGATCAAATACTGAACTTCTTCCACTGCATTTGCTTTTTCAGAGGTGGTTCCAGTCCTTTGCTTGGTAACTATGTTGTTCCAAGTTCCTCTCGTAGGTGATACACAAACGGAAGATGGACATTGTTATAGGTTGCAAGCAGTGACAGCAGCRCGTGGTTCCTGGTTAGCTAATGCTCTAGTTTTGCCTAGGACCTAACTCCGTCTTAACAGTGTGCCTCGTAGGCCTACTTGAAGCCAGTGTTTTTCTGATAGCTGTATAGATAGCCTGTTGTTCCTGCAATTAGTAGTGTTAGTCAAGATTGCTCTGGTATCTGGCAGTGTTTGGAGAACCCCTGAAGTTTAAATTACAGTTTATTATAAACATTTAGTGCTTTTCCTTTCAGAAGAGGTGTGAAACTCCAGAAGAAATGGCCTGCATCTTCTCAGAAAAAGAAAAAGAAGAGGCCGTTTACAGTAATCTCCATCTGTCATCTTTTGTGGCCTCCAATTTGACTTTAAGGAAACGAGTACAGATGATGTAGCATTTTCTAAAATGTTATTGTTTTCCTTGTTAAATTCTCCTGCATCTCTCAGGAATGTTGCTACAGATTCCACCCAAAAATTGCCGTGATGGAGAGGATGCTCTCAGATAGCCTGAAGCCAGTGAATAAACTCCCTCAGCACTGTGCCAAACGTTGAGAGGGCACATCCTTCAGCTACTCTGACGTTCACTCCCACCGGAGATGAGTTCATCCGATCATTGTCCCTCTGTGTTTTCCTCTTGCCATCGAACAGTCATGCTATAAGAGGAAAGTCTTACTCAAATAATTCAATATGTAGTACCAGCACTACAACCTAAGAAAATAGCAGAGACACGGAGGCTAACTAGACAGAGCAGATGCGAGAATGAGGTTCAGAATTGGTGCAGCTGGGGGAAAGGGGGTGGGGATTAATAAAAGCGTAGTTTTTCCAAATCCCTTTTCTTTTTAATATTGAAAGGGAAGTCAAAAGGGAACAAACTGTAGGCTGTCCGTCCAGCTGAAGAATTTCCCTAAGAAGCTGAGGAAAGTCCTCTAAAAATTACCTGCTTTTAGAGTAGCAGCAAGTTGATCTTTAGGCCAGAGTGGTCTTTAGGGATGTGTGCAGGAGGGTTGGTTAATCCTCTGCAACAGACCGCTGAAGGAAAAAGCACAAAGCAAGCCGTTTGCCATGCTGCTCTCAATGGCACGGAGAGGTTTTTGCCCCTAGAAATTAGGATAAGCTTCAGCTCACCTCTCCTTTTCAGTGTTTAAACTGTGCTCTGGTATTAAGTACATTGGAGTTATCACTGACATAGRGATTACAGGGAATGACTAATATTCTTAAGCACATGAAGAAGGGGTATGTGCTTTATCAGACCACAGCTATTAACCCAACCATGCAGTAATTCAAACGCAGTTAATGAACTTGGCTGTAATAGTTTCCTTTTGCGACATTGAAGGTTCCTGGATGGCAAACTGCTGGATATCAATAAAGAGTTTCAGCCGTACCTGGGGCAGGGGGGACGCATCCTGGAGATCCGCACCCCAGACGTGGTAGCGAACGTCAAGAAGCAGGCGCAAGCCGTAGGCTACACGGAAGGCGCGTTACTTGCTCTGGCCGTCATAATCATCCTTTGCTGTATGCCAGCTATTTTAATAGTTATGGTCAGCTACAGACAGTAAGTACTCCTCCTCCTTTTTGTGGTAGCAACGTTGTAGTAGGGATGCTACATTTCTTAGCAGAACTGCTTTGAAAATTATCCTTCATTGCAAGGAAATTATTATACGGGGAAATATTTTTAATTTCCCTCTCACCACAAGAGTTGGTTAATGCTTGATGTGGGCTGTGCATGAAAAGAGAAAACGCATGGGAAGTGCATCTTGCTATACTTTCTAACTTTCTRAAGTTGTGGTGCAGTAAGTGTTTTAGAATACGTGCCGAAACACAGGATCAAAAGCCAGATGTTTGAAATGCAAGTGTAGATTCAGAGCTGAATTCCAAGGAAAAAAAAAAAAGAAGTGGAAAAAGGTTCTGTTTCAATAAATGAACCAACATCAAATTGTGTAGCACGGGCAAAATAAGAGGATTCAACTTTTTTTGTTTAAATCCTAAAATACTCACATTTTTTCCCTAGCTGTGTGCTTCTTAATTGCAAATGTTTCATGAAGAATTGATTTTGTGCCATTTTAGTGCTATCTAAAGCAGCATACACTAGAGGGAACCTTCTTGGTATTTCCACTCACCTCTCATAGACTCAAGAGGTTTAAGTAATTGGGCTAATAGACTAATTAAAGGATCAACATCACTAACAAGTTCCTCTCAACTAAGCCTTTAAAGGTCCACTCATATTTAAAATCAATGCATTTGGACTTAAAGGCTGTGTATTTATTCTTTAATTTCTTCTCATGAAAGATTTCTAATTCCACGTGCCTGCTCTGAGCACACAAAGAATTACCAATCATTACAAAATCAAATACAAATAATTCTGTGAATCTTCCCCAGTAAATGGCTATATTCAACTTCTGTATCTATCGGTCTGTACCTCCATATCTTTCTATCTTCATTTTAAAATTGGTGAACTAGCTGGAACATAATATGCCCTCATCATGGAAAACCTCTGCTCCACAGGACCGTGTAGGAAGGAGTTCCCAGAGCCCTGCTGGATTTGTTTGTTTGTTGTTCTTTTTTGTTCGTTTTGTTTTTACGAAAAATGCTTTGGCATCTGCTCCCTTCACTGTGTTGAGGGCAATGAAGTGTCAGTGCCTCTGCAGACTCCTGCTGCAGYGTTGCATCAGTCTGTGGGAGGAGAGGGTCGAAGAGCTGATACACATGTATTACAGTAAAGCAATTACAATCTGAATGCTGCAATAGATGTGGTACAATACGCCAGGTGAGGTTTAAACTGCATTTTTCCTTTCTGCACTGCAGTTAGGAGTTAGCAAAGCACTATGTTAGTCATCATTTAAAAAGCGTATCCTACATGAAAAAACAGCAGCCTGCCTGAGGGCACTTTCCTTAGTGACACCAGAAAAACAGCCAAGGATAGCCGTTTCTTGATGGTTTACTGCACGTTCTTTGGATTATATTTACATCCTAGTTTCTCCAAACAATTTGGGTCAAAGGAAAAAGTCCTTTTTAAGGAGTTTGAAAGAGCTTGACAAACTTCTGCGCCATTGGGATGGCAGCGCATCTCAAAGCTGCTTTACTTCTCCCAAAATTGTATATAAAATTTGCTTCCAGTGAAACACTACTGAACCAGTTCAACCTACAGTTGGTTTGTTGTTGTTATCCAAATTGCCTGTTTCTTTTAAGAAATCTAATAGCACTATTTTTCCTTGACATCTGTTAGATTATCAAAAGATTATCAATCTCTTTTAAGAGCTTTAAGGAATCTGCCTAACTTCATTTCATCAAAAAATCACATTTTTGTTGACTAGAAGTATGACTTGGAGTTGGATTTATAGCAGACCAATGTGAATAAACTACACTTTTACGAAAAATGTATCACTGAAGAGTGCCAAAGAAAATAAAAGGACTTTTAGGGTTAATATCAACACCAAAAGCTATCCTGAGCCTTATGGTTTGTTTTTGCATTACAGCCTTTTTTCTCCTTKTCAAAAGGAGTTCCAGTATTTTTCCTGATAACATTCTGGCAAAGTAGATGCTCCAGTCTGGCACTGAGTGTAGAGATTATAGCAGGATAAATGTAACTGTCATACTCACAGCACATATAATGGAAACGTTAAGATTTTCCCACTGTTAAAACTTTTTATGTGCAGTAGGTCCGTTTTTCAGTGCTTTCCAGATCAGTGATCAGCTTACTAAATTTTGTAAAAATAATAGTTACTGAAAAGAAAACTCACTTAATTTATAAAATTATCACTGTCAAAATGCAGCTCAGTGCCTTGTAAACAAGCCAGAAACTATCATTATTCTTTTCTATTAAATAGTGTCTTTGAAATACACTATCCAGTACAACCCCATACGGTAACTATAAATAATGCGTTACTTACTAATCACAAAAGACCAGTATCTTCTAAAGAGCAACCAAAAATAATACTCCTTCACTGTTGAAGATGGTTTTTATAGCATTCTTGAATCATGTTAAAATGAGAAAACAGTTACAAAAATGCATCCCTGGTAGTCCACCTGTTAAAGAAATATCACGAGGTATATTCATGTTTTCATGTCTTACTCTTTCCTCTGTGTGTGTGTGTGTGGCAGGGAGTTGTTTTCTGTAAGCCCAAAGCAGTTTTCCCTGCTGTAATTCATGTTTATGCTGACTGCAAAATTGTTTCAAGAGTATCACARATAGCAGCTAAACACTGTTCAGCTCTGGAAATGATGATTCTTTAAACATGTCATTAATTCTGTAATTTTGTGTGTGGAAAGTAGCATCTAGTTTATTACTCCTGTTAGGTTCACTGTTTAGGACAATTGTTGCAAACAGAATTCATTTAACTTTCCTTTTTATCTCTTTATCTTTTTTTGCCTAACAAAACAGATTCAAAGAGTAAGTACTTATTTTCAGCTTCGTTTCTCACAGCTTGCATAGGAATACTGACAGCCTACCAGTCTTTATTTTTAAGAAGAAGGGGTACTTGCCATTCAGTAAGAGTTACTTCCTATACTCCAGCTTGTTCCTGAATGCCGTGTATGGCGAGGTTGAAAGTTACTTCTATGGCTACTCAGTGTATTTTATTATTGCATGCTAGCACACATTAAAGATACTGAGGACATCGCCTGTTTTCTGCAGAGGAAAAAGTAAATATTTCCATGTGTGTGGTACTCCTCAAGCAAGCAAGTGCATGTCAGGCTAGAGTGCATAGAGAGACTTCCCTGGGAAGGATCAGGTATTGACCACCCTCAAAACCAAAATGAGGTAGATCAGTCATGTCACCTCAGTGGCGCTCCCCCAGTTACACACGTGGGGGACCACAGGCTTTGTTTTCTCGATAGAAAATAGAAATTTGTTTCATAGTGAAAATAATTTTTTCAGGAAAACTCTTCATTGAGACAGAAATTTCCCAGCCAACTCTAATGAGAAAGGAGTTGTTAGCGATAACTTAAATTTTGCCAGAGACTTCTTTTTGTGTTTAAAATTACACTTTCCTGGCACTTGAATGAAGCCCTTGACCAAAGCGCTTACTCTCTCCACCGTTGGCCTTGGGCAGCCAGAACAGATAAACCTCCTAATGAGAGCAGTGTCAAAGCTAGCACATACATTGTTTCCTGGGAAATACCTGCTGTGTCAGTGCCRTACTGCTGGTCAGGAGCTTTCTGTCCAGGGGGAGCTCTGGGATTCCACCAAGAGAGAACAAATACTGGAGAGCTGAAAAAGCCAGGGAAAGGTTATCACGTTATTACTTTTCTTTGAAGAAGACAGAATGCAGGGATGTTTTGAAAACTGCAGGAAAAAGCATAGAAAACTTTACATCTCAGCTTATGTGAGGGTATAGAGTGTTTCTAATGAGTATTTCTCCTTCCCTACRTGGCTTACCGAAGGCGACAGGCTGAATGTGCAAAGACTGCGAGAATCCAGATGGCTTTACCAGCAGGCAAACCAGCAAGCACYGCTGCCAATAACCTCTATGAAGAGCTTGGCGACAGCACCATGTAAGTATTCCTTGTGCTACATCAATAAAATTGTTAGTGACCAAAGCCATGATTCACTTTCCAGGGATATCGCTTCACGCAGTCTATGTCAAAAGGTCTTTTCTTCATGAAGGGGTCTTTCCCCAGCTGCTTGGGGTTCTCAGACATCCAGAAAATAAATAGGAGGACTCTGTAAGGAGAGAAAAAACAATTTAGTCTGCTAATGGGGATTTCCTGTAGTGCATGGGGGAATCTTTATCAGCCTTTAGGTTGGCAAAAAGCAGGGTATAACCAGATACGTTTTTCTAGAGCAAGAGCCTACAGCAGGCCATTGCTACCAGGGTGAGCCAGGACTGGGCTCCTTTAGTGCCTTTGCAAATCCAGGCCAGCATGCCACATTTTTCAAAGCTGTTGACTAAACACATCCAATGAAATTGCTGCCCCAAAGTCCCCATTTGCTGTAGTAAGAAATATTCTGTTGGGTAAAGTGGGGTTTTTTGTTCTAAATTTGAAACTGTTTGAATATTGAAATTAAAGATAAAGGAACTATCAAAATAGAGAAACCACTGGCAGTTCAAGGAATGTATCTTTTACCTATTATATGCTCATAAAATAATAATAGTGCAAAGATGCCTACGTTTTCTTGCTTCTGTAAATCTGAAGTTTATGGACTCCAACAATAATTTAATTCTCAGTATGAGAATATTACAGTGGAGAACAGGCAATTAATATTTGTGTCATACCGGGGGGTTTTGTGATAACACAAAAGTTTTTGTTGCCACACTCGTCTATGTTTATATTTTAAAACCAAGTAATGCTGAAGAGCATTAATTATTTAATTATACCTGTTTGGAGGCAGGTAGAGAGCTGCTGGTGGTGGTGTTGAGGATTGCCCAACTTTTGCTCTATTTTCAATCATTATTTGTTTTGCTCAGAAAGTTGAGATTTCACAGATGCTGAGATTGAATTTATAAAATGTTAAGGATGCATGACACAGCGTATCACTGCTGCTTTAACTCTTGGCCATCTGAGTGCAGTCTCTGCGCTTGAAATAATTCCGGAGCTTGAGCTTTTCTGTGTAAATAGAGGAGCTATACTTGAAGCGAGAATAGCTTCTCCTAACTGCTGATTTTCCTCCCATGCCTTTTGCCTTTGTGAAGTGTTACTGCTTGGGCAGGAAGGGAGGAAAAAGGTATGTTCGACAGTAGCATATAGTCGCATTTTCGGATGTGAGCACTTCTGCTTGTGAACSACGTGAGATCACATCTGTACACATACAGTGAGGTGTCCTGCTGGAAAAAAAATCCTGTTTCTTTTGCATTTAACTGAATTTCTACTGAAATTAATGACTCACTTCTAATTTTACTGGCAGTGACACAAAGCTGATTATCTGTGGGAGCTGGATATCCCAATGGATGAATCTGTGTTTTGTACTGATGAATACCTTATGCTAAACCCAGAACAAGCCTCGTTTTGCTGGGTTTTTACCTGCAAAGATTTTTTTTATGTTTTAGTACTGCAACATGTAGGTGCAAATTTACAAATTTGCAATATTGACTTTGAGGCTTAGATTTATGTTCATTTTGACTAAAAGTAGTTTTCATTGCACCAAAAAAGATGCCATACTTGGAATATTTTCTCTCAGATGTCTTTGCATACAGCTAAGATAAACACATATCCATCATGCTAAGGAACTGTTTAAACATAAACTAGTAAAAATCCTTTAAAAATAAATTATTATCCTTAGGATTTTATAGAAAATAACATGCTTTGATAAAAGTAATTACAAATTACCTTTTTTCTTCTGTCAAATATTTGATTTCAAGGCACTGGTACACCTTAGGAAATTATTCTTTGGGAAATAGCTTTTATTAACGTTTTTCATGAATTTTAGTACAATATTTCCTGTCTTTAGTTATCCTAAGACAGTCATCTTTCATTTGCAGTGCTGCCTTGTGTCTTGTTTTCTTAATTTGGTGTTTATAGCAAATGAAATGGAACTAAGCTCTTTAGTTTTAAATCTGCCTTGTCTCATAATTTTCGTTTTTCTCTGTCTTTGGATACGTAGGCATCAGTAAGTAAGCTCATTTCATTGTCTTAATATTTGTAGCTAGTAGAAAYGCTAGTTAATTTTCCTTTCAGTAATTCCCATTAAACCTTGCAATCTGAAACTCATACTTTGTTTGTCCATTGATCAAGTACAGCAAAGACATTTACTGTGAAGTTTCAATACTTCTATGCTTCTTTTTCATTTTCTTGGAAGTAGAGATGAAGTATGATTGCTGAACTTGAATGGTATTATTTCTAAAGCCAAATAGTCCTACTACCTTAAAAAAACAAACAAACAAAACACCCAACACTGAGTGCATGCACAGGGGTTTGCTTTCAGTTCAAGGACTCAAGATCTCACAACTGGATGCAAGCRAAATCTTTCTTGTCTGCTATTTACAATTCCTTGCAAGGCAGGTGCTTTCTTTCAATTTACAGAAATGTGCTTCAAACTGGTGAGCTGATGTTTCTCATTGATTAAAATACCGATACATAAACAGAAAAAGATTGCAGGATCACCACCTCATCCTTGAGAGGTATCATGTGAAGCAAGGAAGGAACTGAGAAGCTTTTGAAATAATCTGTTCCAGTAGCATAAAGGTGATGTCATCTTGCATGAGCCTTCTACTGGAGGGTTTCCTTCAAGTTCAGAATCATTTCTTTCTCTCGCCTCTAAATAGACTGAGGGTGCTTGACCAACCTTAAAGTATGCTGCTTTAGAATAAGAATTAGTTTATTATTAGTGTGAAATCAATTATTTTTCATACAGTTATATTCTGCCCAAAGGCAAGCCTTAGGCATACTGGTTTTTGGAGAACTGCAGTGCTTGGGGAGAGTTTATTCACTGGTATAACCCTTTGTGGCTCTGCTGGGTGTTACTCGCAAATGGGAGAGTGATCCGTGCACGCTGTGCAGTGATTCTTCTCATCGGTCCCCTCARGTCCCTGTGACTATTAGGAAGCTGTAGTTTCTCTTTGTGGGTGATCTCCCCGTCAAAACAAGAAACAAAAGTTAAGAAGCAAATGTGTTTCATTACTAAATACAGGCCTTCGGGGGACTTTTACATATTAAATAACTTAGAGGGGCTTTAATATCTCTTAATTAACTCCTATCCAGTATCTAGTTATTTAAATTTCTTTTCCAGTTTTTGATAGGGAATATTTAACCACCAGAGGTTAAATTTCCATTAATTTAGATTTGGTAATATTTTCTGGGATATGAAAAAACAACACCAAAAAAGAGGGGAAGAGTCTGACCAAGAGGTCTAAAACTTCATCTTCCAGCATTAATGAAATCATGTAAAATGTAGTTTTCCCCCTMTTCCTTTTGTTAATACAGCCTAACCCTTTTTTATCTAAATTCTAAAGAATACGATTCAAATTTTGTTAGAGACAAGACTTACAATTTTTAACTTAGAAGGTTTTGTGAAAATATTGGATAGCTCTAAGTCGCTAAAAGTAGTTTTCTATGGTATTTTTTATTTTTGTGTGTGTGTGTAGAAGTCATTGGTACTCATGCTGTACTTTAGCTGCAGTTGCTTATCTGCAGAAAATAGGAAGGTTTTAAGTACGGCATTCAAAATGTGGAGTACCAGCATTAGGCAGAGGTAGTGAAGCTATAAGTGAATTGTACAAAAGTGGAATGCAATCTTCATACCCCGTTTCTACCATAATGTCCCCTTATGCCATCATATTCTCGCCATAGCCTGTCTTACAGATAAATTTAATATCTCAGAGAGCTTTTCTGAGTAGGTGTCCTTTTTAAGAGTGGGTTTTGGTGGGTTGGTTTTTTTTTTTTTTTTGCATCCCCATGCTAGATAGCACATCTGTTTATATGGCAGCAATGGAAATGCATTTTGATTCAGTCTCATTGCTGATGAGGGTAACCTTCTCTCTTTGAAAGGATAAGGGTTTTGGTTTTAGCTCTATCTGACATCGGCCAATATCTTAAATTTGTCACAGGTTGGGGGGAAATAAGTTTATTTTCAGCCTCAGGTAAGCATTATTGAAAATAGGGCGCTAAGGGCACAGTTTTCAAGCTGGCAGTTTGGGGATATTGATTTTAAAATACTGCTTATCTTAAAATCTGTTCAGAAGTTTGTGGTATTAAAAATATTGGAGGAAGGTAGGTTAATGAGGCACTCAGAGGTGCTAGATGACTTCCAGAAAATGGTGAGACTTTTGGAGGTAGAAATTCAATGTAATCCAACTGCAGGGGTTTTTCACTTGGATTAACGTGGTGCAGAGATGAAATTCATACACATATTTCTGCGTCAATATGTGTATCGTAAATGCAAGAAACAATGCCCAGCTTGGTAATTCTTTAAGAATCGGTGTCAGGAGAATGGTCTGAGTACAACACGCATTTCAGCTGACTGGCTTCAGCTCCCATTGCCTGCCTCGCAGAGACCCTGCAGGTCTACGCTTCAGGTGTGTGCGGGTGCACCTCTGACTCCTCCCGGGGCCACGGTTTCAGGCTCACTGTCAGCTCGAACCACAGTTCTAATTTTGTGTGTGACCTATTGCCTTAAAAGGCAATGCAGGCACACTTAAACACTGCCTAATCGTACATGTGTTTTATAGAATAGCAGAGTTTTGATGCACAATTATTATAGAATAGATTTAACGTAAAAATCCCTGTGAATATTCTGTGTTGGCTGTGTGCAGTATGGCACAGTGCCACTGCCATTTGAATGATGGAGACACAATTATACATACATACAGTATACATATCATGATTCCATATTGTCTCATAGAGAAACTGTATCGCATAACTAGGTAGCATTGATGTTTTGTGTCACTGGCRAGATAGTGTACAGTATTGACTGACACTTTTGAAATCTAAGTGTTTTTTTTTAAGAGGTTAACTTATTTTTGAACTTGCTGAGTAGCTGAAAACTTGTTTTGATTTTTCTTCCTCCTCAAGTCCTTCTCCCCTAAAGAAGATGTGAAAGTAAATGTCTTGCCCAGTAGTCTAGTAAATGTGATCTTTCTGTTGGGTAGTAGTAGTTTGCTAGAAGTAATTTAATRGCTCTGATTCATATCATAAGTTCTTTTTTTCTCTCTCATAAGTATCTATGTCCATGCATGTTTCCTCACATGTGATTATCTTCTTTTCTTTCAAGTCTTTTTCTTCTCTACCATTTCCAACAAAGCAGGGGAAAAAAGTCAGTCTTAGAAGAAGGAGACCGTCAGAGACTTATAAGCAGCTTTGCTTCCCGTGCTATTGAGGCTCACAAGCAATCTAATATCAATGGATCATTGAACAATAATCTCCCCAAATCTTCAAGTAACATTACTTTTTTATCTGATGAGAACCCATTAACTACTCAAAACCCCTTATATGTGGAAGGTGTCACTCAAAGTCCCGCTGCTGCTGGGTTTCTACGGAAAAGAAACGATACTCTCGATACTCTTTCACCTTCAAGACTAGTCTTGAGAGATGCCTCTTTGAGAGGCAGTCACCGTGCATGGACAGTACCAACTCACGTTACTAAGAGACACGCGCCTGGTTCTCTGAGTAGGCCAGTTGTCATGGACCCCATTCAGTGGCAACAGGAGAGACTCAAAGCAGAGAATGAAGGAACTGAAAATCAGCATAGCAGTGTTGATATTAGCAGTCCGCTATTTCAAAAAATAAGTGGCCCCAAGTTAACTGTAAAAGAGAAGGCAAGACAGTTTGAGCAGCAGGCTTTGCAGGAAATGAAGCAAGTGAAATCTCCTGATGTGAAATCCATCCGATCGCCAACACACAGCATCTGTTTCCAAGAAGGAGAGAACGTGCTAGAGCAGTCTCCTAAAAGCGTGGTTGCTTCTCCTTGCCTTCGCTCTTCTCCTCTGTCCTCTCCAACACCTTGTGCTGAAGTAGCTGAACCGGAGGCCTCCGCGGTCCCCTCTGTAATCATCACTCACCACGACTATCCTGAAGAACTTTCTCCTCCACCAACTCGCAAACCAACTCCTCCATCTTTTAGGATAAAGAAATCAGTTTGCCAAAGTTTTCTAGCTCCTCAGACCAAAGAAGTTATAGAAAGCATTCCAGATCCGCCTAAAATTCCCCCACCCCCCCCTCCACTGCTGCCACCTCCACCACCACCTCCATCCCCTCCTCTGTTGCCACCACATCCTCCGCCTCTGCCCACAGTTTCTCTTTCTTCTTCTTCATCTCCTCTTAGCAGCCAGCACCTCTCCCCTGCCAAGCATTCAAAATCCCCTGCCAAACAGCCAGCTGTACCACCACCGGCCACAGTGCCAGAGCCTCCTCCCCGGAGGGAGCTGAAAGGGATTCTTAAAAACATTCAGAATTTAGCAGCGATCGAGAAGTCTGTGGCCAACATGTACAGCCAAATAGACAAAAACCACGTTCTGCCCAAGCACGTTTCTAAGCTCAAACCGGTTGCAACACCAGAGCTGCCAACTCCAGAAGCTGTGGCTGAGCACAACCAGCAGAATGGCAACTTGAGCTGTGTTGTGGAGGAGCTTGAGAAACGCTTTCCCTCTCAGTCGACAGCACTGTAATATTTACGGTTGGATGTTTTCTGCATGTAACATTTTGAGTGAGATGACTCTAATGCAGCACATGGTATCTGCCTCAGACTCTCTAGAAATTCAGACTTTTTCTGTTTCTCTGCTTATTCAGTCCTAATCCCAAAATTGAGAGACATTGTCTTTCCTGTTCACTCGGAAATTTGTAATGTATAATAATTCTACAAGTTGTTTTCTCAGAGCTACATCTTACTGTTCTATGATGCTGGTTCTTAGTCTGTTTACCAAAAATTCTTGGGGAAAACTGTCCATTTTTACCCAAGGATCGGTCATAGACGGCAGAGGGCTTGGTACTGCTTTATGTTAAGCAGCCTTCACTGTAGGCAATATCAGTAAGCAGAGTGATTTTTCTGCAGCTGTAATTGGAATCTCTTGCTTTGCCCATAAAATGTACCACCTGGGAGGAATCTTACTGTCAAATACTGGATGTCAAAGAAAGCAAGTACTGGTAGTAAGCAGGCTCAGCAATAGCGAGCTGGAGTTATTGCAGTGATGCATCATCTCATTCCGTGGGAGATGACGCAGCGCTCTGCTATGCTGGCATGCTTTCTTCCAACTCAGGTTTGCATCTCAAGTCAGAAGAAGGGTTTTGTCTTGATTTGTCAGTAAACCTGGCTGTCTTCCCTCCTGTTACCTATGTTCTGCCTTCCATTGCATTTTTTTTATATTGTAACTGCATGTTAAAAGTTTTTACTTTGTGAATTTCTTTAATGTACAAAGCATTTGTTTTTTATTTTGCATGTGCATGTCGTTGGCGTCTCTCTTCAACTTTCATGCTAGTTTGCCTTGAGCTTTACAGCTGAAACATCTCACTTATCTTAAATTGTAATAAAGTCATTCTGATTAGTGTCACCAAGTGAAGATTTTTCAAGTACTTGTAAAAATCCATGCAATATGGATTTACTTACTGGCTTTTTTGCTCACAGTCATCTAAATCAGACCTTTACATTAAATATGTCAATTATAGTAAATTAGCTTGTCCTTTGAAAAAAAATGGTAAGTAAAAGCAGTTTTGGCATTTAAATGAATGTTAGTTTGGTTCAACTTGCGAGTTTCCTTTTAGTCTTTTGCCAAAACTCAAAATATTCGTGTTTAAAATGACAGTTTTTAAAAACATATGGGAAAGGCAAATATGACATAATGAAGAAAAACTAAAAACCCAGTTCAGTATCAAATGTTGTAATTCTGAGCAAAAAGGTAATTAATTATTTATCAGACTGTCTAGAGATACTCAGCATTTCCATGGTGCTTGGCTTTTCTCTTTTCTCTCTTTTTTTTTTTTTTTTTTTTTTTAAATCTGCAGTTAGGACATGTATGGATGCTTCAGTCGGAAACTGCTGAAGGTAGTTTCTCTCTCTTTGTCCCAGAGCCAAACTCCATCAACTCCATCACACAATTTTCGCTGACACATTAGACTTTTTCTTTGCTTAAAACTCTTGTTGGACTAGGCTGTAGTTCCAAGACACGTATGGTAGCTAAACGTATGAGGGGAATGATTATCGATCATAGCATTTTTAATGTAACAGAATCTGTATAATTTACGAGATGCACGCAGGTAGAATACCTGCCGATGATGCTAAATTCTCCAAGAGTGGCACTACTGCAGCACCAGCAGCAAATTGTCAAAGTTCAGCAGCTAGTAGGTAGAGAAACTTTTAAGATTTAAGAACCAGAATCGGAAGATGACTTACATGTGTACTTGCTTCTGTGTGTCTGCCACGGTCCAGGCGTGGAGACAGTGGGACAGTGGAAAGCGTGCAGAGATGAGCATGAGAAATTATTGTGCTGAGCATGTTCAGAGTGGATCAGCCCTTAAGACAGAGATTTGAATTTAAGTACCCAAATCCTACTTTGGAGCTTGTAGACCCRTAACAGATGCTTTTGTGAAGTTCATTACATCACTAGTGAAATATTAGACAAACATGACCTAATTTTGCAGTGTGTAGTGTCACGCAGCAAAGCTGCAGGTGTTTAGTAATTCACAGCATAAACTCCAAAGGTTTTGTTCGGCTGCAATTATTTGCGGCATTCCTTAAGCAGAAAGAATGGACATCACACAGGAGCTCCTTTTTAAATATTTAGTTTCATCRGTCTCAGAAGAGTCTGGGGGGGTCATGGTAATCAGCTCTTCACTAATGAGGAACACCTACTTTCTCATTCTGGAAACCTTTATTAAGTTGGAAAGTTTACAAAACCTAGCTTCATTTTGTCTTGAATTAAGGCAACCTTTGTTCTCCTGCCTTTGTTAAAAAAATCATTCTATTAGACTGGGAAAGAAACTGTACCAGTAGCGTGTATTTTTAACCTAACCCAGGGAAGCTCTGTCCCATTGAGATGTCTGGATGCTACTGCAGTTCTGCAGCACTACAAAGTATTACAACCAATATATGAGCTGGTAAGAAGTTGAGCATATATAAGCTTATCGACCCCTCTTCAGGTTGTCTGATTTGGTTAATTAGAGTCAGATGTGACACTGGATATATCTCTCACCCCTTCATCATCAGCTTGACTGGGTTGAGTTCTGAGCGGGAGCAGAGATGGCATCAGTGGAGAGCGCTTCTTTGCAAACCCGTTTGCAAAGCTGAAACTGAGCAGTAGCGTATCGTTACTCATCCCCCTTCCAGGTTCTTTCTCCTCAGTTCCAGCTATGAACTGCAGGAAACCTCCATTTTAAGAGCCAGGGCAAACTGATAAGCAGTTGCCGCCTCTGAGTAGTGTCTGTAGTATTTGGGGTTGATGATGCTTTTGTATTTAATATGAAAACAGATATAAGGTATGAAATAGCAAACGCCTGCTGGGATGCCAGTAATTGGGAAAGTCGTTGCTTTAGGCAAATCACAGTTCCTTTAACCTATGTTAGCAATACAGACCTGTGAAAGGTCAGCACATTTTGTACATGTAAATTCATTCTTGTTTTATCTTTCATGTTCCGTACCAGCAGTGTATACTAGCTGTCATATTATCCTACATCATCATAGGCACTATGGCCTTGCTTCCCATTTTGCATTGAAGATTTCTCTCTGACTGACTGCAGTGAAGTCTGGCTGATAATGTTTATCCAGAAGCAATTCCTCCCTTGGTGGAGAGCTTTAATTCCTTCCTGGAAACAAATGATGTTGTTTTGACCTTTGCCTTTTTGTCAGAATAGATCCTTGTGCTGTATTGAGTGAATGAGATTTTTTGTCTTTTGGGGGCTTTTTTTCCTTCTAATCATGGCCACACAAAACTATCAGAGAAGTATAAGCATCTCTCAAAACACAGCGTGGTGCTATTTTTAAGAAAGTTGAATTCCAAATTGAATGTGAATTACTTATATTACGCTTTTAATCTGCAATATAGTGACTACTCGAGAGCAACTAAGAGTAATAGGCTTACTTATCCTCTGTGCAACACAAGACCGTCTTTAGCTGAAGGTTGTTGTAGGCGATATGGAAACTAAGTTCCTCAAGTGGGCTTTGAAAAGTCACAGATCATCTTTTGATGATAAATCTTCATTTCAGTTGTTCAATAGTTTTATATTATATGGGCAACAGCATTAATTTAATGCTGATAATCAATTCCATGTGCTGAATATTAATAGAAAACTTTATAGATGGTGATATTAAAGAATTAAAAGGACTTCTACTCTGTTCTTTATTATTTACTCAAGTGTAATTAAAGAATTCCCCTAGACTGCTGTCTCTGTACTAGGTTAAGCTCAACATAATTTTGAGCATTTACCCTTTCCTTCTAAAAAAAAAAAAAAATCCCGGCTTATCCTTAATAATAATGCTAAGACCTAAATTGCTGTTCCCTAGTTTTGTCTAAACCATTTTAATTTTCTGGCACAAAATGTGAAAATAGAGAACTTGATAGACGTAAGTGCATTTGTCATGCATATGAATGGCTCCAAGAAAATGAATTAAAACAACAACAAAAGATTTCCAGTAAGATGAAAAGCACAAAGCCTGTGGCAAAATAACCAAAGATAGCAAAAATAATTTAACTCCCCTATGCAGAGGAAATGTTAGGAAATGTGTAATTTTAATAATAATGTTGTTACAAGAAATTAGTAATAGAGGCTCCAGGCCAATTTCTAGCAAGTCCCAAGTGGATACAGAAAGTCCAGAAGCAGAAGAGAAACTATTTCACTGCTTAAGCAGATGCATRAAGTAAGAGTCTCTTTGTAGATGGTCTCTGAGACAACGGAGAAGGTGACTGGGCCAGACCTCTCTAACGGGAACGCAAGGAAAACCAAACACAGCATTCATCCCCTTTCCCTCTGCTGTGTTCCACTGGGTGCACTGGCGCTCTGGCTTTTGGGGATTGGGGATTTCTTCTCATTCATTTGCAATCTAAAGCCTYTCTCATGCAATAATTCGTATGTCCAGAGCAAATCTAAAGAAAAACATATTTTGTATTGTAGATATGTATTTCTTTTCTTGCTAGTAATATTTCTAATTACATTATCTTTTCACCTCTCTCCAGAAAGAATGGCTATATGCATCTTTATATAGTCTCACAGAAGTATACTAATTTTTTTTTTTTTCTTTTTCTGACTTCTAGGCGAGGATACGCACAGCAAGAGGTAAGGCTGTTCCCCAATTACGTTTAAAAGATTAATCGCATCAGCATACCTCTCCCATACCGCCTATGTTGTGAAACTCATTGCTACTGGGTGTTTTAGAGGCCAGAAATAGAAAGTGGTTCAGAAAGTTCAGGAGGCATAGATTCACTGGGGTGGCACAAACGTAACCTCCACGCTAGGAGGTTGCTGCTCGACAAATTGCCAAAAACATTTTCCCAGGGAATTCCCTCCAGGCTGCTGTGTTTTCTTATGGCACGTCTAATCATCTGCCGCTGCCTGCTGTCATGGGCCTGGTACCGGACTACACAGACCTTCTCTGCAACTCAGTGTAGTCTGTCGTTCTTGCAGCGTCTTTTTCTCTAGCAATGAGTAACATGGAGAGTTTCCTTCAGAAATCTGAATGAACTCATTTAATAATTGGAAAGTTCTCCAAAATACTTTTCTATCATAAAGGCTGATACTTACTGCTGAGAGCTGGATCAGTTTTACTAATCTTAAGGTGTGCGTCTGGAGCCTACTGCTCCTTATTCAGTAGCGTTTTACAAATTGCAAGCTTTCTGTTGTTCTGCTGTGATTTTTCCTCGCTTTGCAGAGCTGATTTGTGTCTCTTAATTCAGATACAGAACTTCCCCATCTCTCAGGGTTTGGTTTTGGCCAAGAAGCTTGGCTGAAATAGTGCCACCAAGTTTCGGGAGGAGTGTGGGGACAATGGTACTGATTTTCCTGAGTAAATCTGATCCTAATTTACAAAACAGCAAGTGATGTGCATTGGTCTGTCATCTGCAGAAAACTGGAGCTGCAGAGTAATTAACAACATGACTACCAAAAATGACCCATGGTTAGCTGYGACACACCTGAGAGGAGCCGTATCGTCCTGTCGGTCGTCTCCGTGCAGCCTCCCGGGGTCTTTTCCCTCATGTCAGCATGCTTTTCTCACTGCGTGCCGCAGACAGAAAGAAATCACACATAAGCTATAGAGAAAGCAAGTGAGAAAATCCTTCACTGTCTTATCGGTATTGTGAATTAAAAGTATATTTGTGGTTGCGAGGTACTCGGTTAAAAGCCACGGAAGTATATAAATATAGATAGAGAATTAAAGCGATGGTATTGCAGTAGAAGCTGGGGTAAGAAATCAAATCACTTCTGGTTTGTAATAGCTGAATCACAGACTTTACTGCAGATTCCCATAGATTTGCTTTCTACCTGTTGTGGATAATTTTTTGTCTGCCATTGTCTCCCTGCTGTCTCCAACGTACACCACACATTAGTTCTCTTGAGCTCTGATGGAAGTTATTGAGTTAAATAGTTTAGAGAATCACCACATAAACTGGGAATTTGATTTTATATTAGGCAAAAGAAATAGTGGACTGTAGAGTGATTTTTACTACATTAGGTGCTTAGCAGTGTTCTACTCACTGAGTATGGAAGCATCCAGGTGACTGCCGTACAAAAGGCTCTGACGGACCTGTGTTTTTAGGATTTCTTTCCAATCTTAACTCAGACACAAATGACCTGCACTTTAATTGTTGCTGCCTAATTAACCCCTTTCTAATTTTCTTTTGTAGCAACAGCAGTTGCTGAGACCTTCTCTTCTCAGACCAGAGGTATCCGTATTCTTCATTTCTTAATTATTCTATAACTTTTTAAATGGCTTTTACATAATTTCCTAATAAAAACTTGTCTGTCTTAGGTAGTATTTTTCCCCCTGACTCTTTCAGATGAAAAGGAAAGTCCTGACATCGTTACTCCATTGATGTTGTTTTAATTAAATACCTTAAATTTACTGTGTCTTGGTATTTTCCCCTTGAGCATCTTTTAGTTGCTCCCATGGACTTCATCACACAGACTGAAAGCTTTCCTAGCTTCGTGTCCAGATTCACAGACAGAATAATTTCCTCGCTGTCCAACCGCAATCTATTTTTTCAGATGTCAGTCAACTGATAATTGATTATTGTACCTAGAGATGAACTAAGCAGTTGGCCTGCCGAGGTAATGAAAGCATTAGCACACTGCTGTGAAGTGCAAAGGTCACTCTGGATTATAAACCCGATACTTTCTATTTCAAATCTTTTAGACCCAATATCGTTTCCAGAATAAGCAATAGAGCAAACGTAGCTTTTGTGAGACRTTGCTATTGATGGTATTTTTGTGGTACAGAACAGTGATCGTTTCTGCAGTCATTATAAGTAATTACAATGAGATGCTCTGACATAACTTTATATTCATTGGACAGGAGAAGAACCTCTAGGAAGCTGTGAGATAGAGACGACATGCAGTCCCTTGCCAAAACCCAAGCCCTGGTGCTCTGTGTCGATACTGCAGTTCAGAGGTATTGCACAGAGCAGCCTAATACCAAACAGTGTGTGAAAGGAGCTTAAGGACACACTGGCGCTTTTGTAGGATACAGACAGGTACTTAGCTTAGTCCAGTGCTGCTCATGATTGTTGATGGTTGAGAAAACATTAAAAAAAGAGACCTGACAAACACTGTAAGTAAAATAGCCCTAATCTTTCAACGCAGCTTTTTCCTTTGAGAGAGGCGCAAGAAGTGACAGCGTATTTGCAGAGAGTCCAGTTTACTGAATGAGGTTTTTGTACAGGGTAAGTGAGATAGGGTCCCACACTAGAACAGTGTCTGCATTTAGCTGACTTAGAACAGTCGCTCCCAGGGAATACACCAGGGAAGGGGTCATTTAAAGCTCCTGTTGGCTTCTCATTATGGTTCTTGACAGTTGTCAACGTTCCTCAAATTACTATCGTTTTTCATTTTGCTTGTTTGCACTTTAAGATACTGTTCTTTGCGCCTTTTTCGTCAGTGATTACTGTGTATAACTGCATTCAATCAGTGTTTCTCTTTTGACAGGAGTTAAGTATGGAGTCTGGAATTGATCCAGGGCAGGAATACTATGGGCAAGATTACTACAGTTATGAGCATGGGTATATTTTCATTTTTCCTATATATTTCTGAAAACGCTGCTTTTCCAGGTTGGTGATGTTTATTATTATAGCATCTAATCTGGAGACCTTCCTTCACCTCAGGATTACTTTAATCTTTGTGTCCACGAAGGCGTGCGCTGACAACAAAACTCTTTTTAAAAGTTAAGGGAGCGTTGTATAACTCCCTCCTTCTTTAGGAATCTAATTATTACGCTTGCAGAGTGTATACCCCATCTATCATGCCGGTTTTATACTCACTTTTTTATTTGCATATTTCTGCTGTCTTGGAAATTAATTTCCATCATCTCCTCCCCTTTTGTGGCTCACCAGCCTGAGTTCGGTGACTGATACTTTCCGCTCACAGTTCCCAGCCAGCGTCTGGCCTTTTACATTTACCTAGAAAACATTATCCTGCCTTGTTCTGATAATGCCTGTCTGACTGCAAGCACTTCAGGGATGACTGCTGTTCTTACAAGCTTGCAGGGATTTCCAGAACTGATCCCAGGGAACCTGCTCAATTCATCATCCGATTTAAAAAAAGATCCCCCAAAAAATCAGGTACCTGGAAAGAAGGTCATTGCACTTGGGGGATTCTTGATTGATCCCAGAGACCTGGCAACGCGGGTCGCCCTCCAGTTGTAACGGGCTTGAGGCCAATTGCTATAGGAAGAGGTTTTGGATTGTGTTACCGCTAAGGGGGCGGGGAGGGAGGGGAAATCTTCTCAAAGGTAGAGAGAAAAGAGAGCAAAGAAATTCTTGTCCTTTCGGGACGTGTGTGCATTTGTTGCTGTGTGTGCAGACACATGTGAACACATGTGTACATTATGAAGAGACGATGGTGTTTTTGCCAGGTATGAACTGCCTCAGTATGGGAGCCGCCGCCGATTGCTGTCTCCTTCGGGGATGTACGATGAGTATGGGGAAGTCGTGGTGGAGAATGACGGTGGCTACTACTATAGTCCGCATGGATCGACAGCAGAAGAGGTAAGCGTCTCTGGTGCATTGATTCTGTCTCTGCAACAAGGTGAAGGACCATTAAACATTGTCAAATGTATTCTGTAATTGATTAGAATATTGTGTCCTGTATAGACCAAATAAGCGGCTCTTCCAATGTTAATCATTGTTTGCCCTTCTAATGACCGGTAAAGTTTTGTGTCAGGACCTCTTTCCCTTTTTCTAGAAATAAAAAGGAATTGCAGAGTTTCTTTTAATATCCATATCAATTTTTCCCTCAGTGTAGATTTCTTGTTCAATGAAAAATCCACATAGCCTCAGGTAATTCCATTTTATATTATTAACCAAATGGGGTATTACTAATATTCAGCCTATAACTGGTGATTTTCCACTGAGAAAAGCAGTCACCTAAACTAATTTATCATAAAGTTCACAACTGAATTTAAAGAAATTTTAAAATGTCAGTGGCAGCCAGAAGAAAGTCAACGTAAATGTTCCTTTTTTTTTTTTTTAATCTAATTTTCAGAAATACTAGACTCTTAATCCATCACATGGGTTTTAGTTAAATGAGAAGAGAGAACGTTTCTGAGCCAGTATTTTTCCCTGTTGCAGAGTAAGGTAGTTGTGCACTTGCAGCCTATTCTAGAAGTAAAACTTTCCCCATAACTTTGGTAAAAAGCTATTCTAAAACAGGTAAGTTAGTTTTGATGCTGGGAAAAAATGTTGCAGTTGTTCTTACTGACTTACTTTAGGGTACGAGTTTTCACAATAACTATCTTTCAAATTGTAATCAAGTTCCATTTTCATAATTTGCAGGAGATGAGTCAAGGCAGAGGTCCTTCAAGCAGAGGTATAAGCCAGAGAGCAGGGGCTCAAATAGAAGGTAGACCTTTAGGTGGTGGGATGGATCTAAAACATGGTTCTGGAAGAGCATATAGGACCCGCCAGGGAAAAAGGAAACTAAAAGCAGTGATGCATTTAAGTCGCATAGCAGTCAGTGCTCACAAACCTGTAGGAAGAACTGAGTCTGCTCATTCTCCATGGAAGAAAGCAAAGATATTCCCGATGATTCTGCAGAAAGTGAAAGGCGGTAGGAAAGATTCCAGTTATGCCAAGTTGATGTCAGCTCGCCAAGTGGACGGTGAGAGAAGCATGATTATCAGGGGAAGCTACTTCCAGAAATCGACAGATGACAGACCTTCGATGAGAAAACTAAATCACGTGTTAAAACGCATTAGTGTCTCCAGAAAATTTCAAGAGCCTATTAGCAAAGATGCAGTGCATGCAAGAGGAAAAGGAGAGGAAGAATACGAGAGAGATGAAGCAAAATCAGGAGTTTCGATAAATATCACAGCAGAGAGTGAACACGAGGATAGTGATTATGAGAAGAAGAAAAAGAAGAGAAGAAAATACACCTCAGATGAGTCATCCGTGAAGAGTAGTAGCTCTGGTTCAGAGTCGGAAGATAAAGACTACTTGAAAGTAACTCTGGACCAAGATGAAGCCACTGAAAGTACTGTGGACTCGGATGAAGAAACTGGGCATGGTTTTGGGGATTCTGATGACGACTCTGGATCCAGCTCTAGCAGTGAATCGGAGGAGGACTCATCTGAAGAGGACGATGATGAGGAAGACTCTGAGAGTGATGAAGATGGTAGCCTGTCAAAGAGCTCATCTACGCGAAGTTCATACAGCAAATCAGGGACTAGTGAGTCCAGCAGTAGAAGAAGCACTGAAAGGTCCAGTATAAAAAGTAGGGGAGGTAGCTCTCATGGCGGAGCGAGGCGATCCAGCCAGAAATCAAATATTAGCTCTAATGCATCAGGTAGTGACAGGGACACGAGCTACAGGAAAACTTCAGGATCCAGCTATAAGAGCAAAACCTCCTCCGCCAGCCTTGAAATAGAAGACACAATAGAAGAGGTGTCAGAAGAAGATGAACAAAYGGATGTGGAGCAAGTCAGCGCAAGCCCCGATGAGACGGCAGGTAACACAAATGAGGCAGTTTCTGAAACATCTGCCAATGCAAAAACTGCTGCTACTGAAGAAGACAAGAGAGGAAAATCAGCTATTAATGGTGAGGATAGCGTGGATGAAAGCACAGAAGAGGTTGATACAGATGCTAGTGACAGGGAGGAAACTATCAGTAAGAATGAATCTTCTTGCCTAGAAAGTGAAATTGGTGTTACTTCCAAAGGTACTGAAGGGACAAAAAGCAGAACTAGTGCCACTTCTGGTAAAACCGCTGCTTCCCCTGATACTGAGAATCAAAGTTCAGACACCAACATGAAAAGAAAGAAAATAAGAAAAAAGATGTCCCAGGAAAACAGCCAGTCTCGGTCAGATGAGACCCTSGATACTGCCGTTACGGAGTCAGAGACTACTGGTGATTCCACATCCTTTTAAAAAGGAGCAACAGTAGGTGGACGTTTTGCAGTAAGGAGTGGTCCTGTTTGCTGTGCCTTCTGTGTGGTCTTTCCTAAGCAATACACACTTGACTAGAGACAGCCAAAAAGGAAATGTCAAAGCTTATTGCTTCAGCATTTGAACCCTATATGCTGTCTTAAGGACAGAACTGTAGAAAACCAAACTAACATAATTCTTCTGAGAGACTACTCGGGTATACTTAGTGGTGGATATAGAAAGATTAATTTTCATCGAGCAATGGCAGGAAGGAGTACTTCTTTTTCTCTGCTAACTTCAATAATGTAGTTAAAGAGGCGTGTTGACTCTTAGATTGAATCCTTTTTGCATTGTGCACATTGTGAAGCAAAAAATGTTGCATTTTGCGTTAGCTGTGATGGATAGCTTGACAAACCTGATGGCACAAACCTATTAAGGGCCCTATGTTCATGCAGGTTATGTCTGTCACAAACTGGAACACTGCAGGAAGGGGCAAAACATGTAATTCAGTGAAGAACAGGAATGATGATGAGGATGAAAAGACTTAGAAGTCATACATGGTTTCACCTTATGTTCCCCTACCGTACAGCATTTGCTATTCTTCAGATGAGTTCTCTGCTGTAAACATCAGCCCTATTTGCAGGGAGGACAACTGAAATTGCAGCAAAGCAACACTCCCAAAACTGCAGAATATTACTAGCAGAGCTGGGATTAAACTGTTTCTGGAGCATGGGATTCAGGTTTCAGGTACCAGTGATGTACGAGATGGGAATGCAGAGGCAGGTGTACAAAGTGAGCTTGGTCAGAAAAGGAAAGGGATTATATTTTCCAACTTCTGCCCTTCCCACCTAACAGTAGAGTGATTTTATTTTATTTTTTTTAAACATCTGTTTAAAAGTTTGAGATGTGTAACAGCAAGGTGTTGCTGAAGGTAACCATCACCTATGTTCTAGATTTTGGTATCTGCCTTTTAAAATTCAATAACCTGGAATATCTGATGTCATTCAATAGAGAAATCCTGTACTACTTTCATTAGCACAGTTCCGCTCAGAATGAGCGTGATTACCTAGGGAGGACTTCTGTTATTGAGAGCGCAGGTGGCCTTTGTGTTTTCATATTAGAAGCAACCTCTGCATGATGTACCTCCTCATGGAGCTCTTATCYGTGCTGTCAGCACACAGAGTATGCAAGCTTTGTATACACACAAGCGATCTGTGCTTTATTTACCTTATATCAAAAGCCACAGAGCTGTTTCTCAACCACTAGATTTATCCAGATGAGCCATAAGAAGCCTAAATAAAATTAAAGCTTTGAGCCAGTATTGGATTAGTCTTGTGAGTCAGTACTTTAAAGCTAGTACAAATTCTGGCATATGCACCAAAGCTCTGCCAGGAAGTCTCTGTTAGATGGGGGAGAGAAAAGTGTTTGAATTTTTAAGATACTTGAGCCTGCTGTGGAGTTACCCTGGCAGGACAATTGGTGTTGAGCTGCAAAGCGTAATACTAACTTTCCAACTACTGTCTTTAACTCCAGTTGAAATGTGAACTAGATTTATCATCACTTACCTACATTTTTGTATTCCCATATAGCACAAAGTTGTAGCTGCACAGTGTTTTAATGTAAATCCCATTTAAACTAGTCAGTCTTTTCATCCACCCGAATATATCTGTGTGAAGAAAATTGTATGTCTTTATCAGGAACAAAAGAATAGGCCTCTAAGTAATTTGTACAAAGTGTAACTTCTCAAAAGCYTAAGAGTAATCATCAGCCATTTGTACCTTGCATGATTTTCTTTCTCTAAAAACTGGCTTTCCTTGTGTGCATGTGTATGTATTGCAGTGGGAGTTAACTGTGATGGTATCTGCTGCCTTAGTGAAATAACAGTGTTTTCATTATTAATTCAAGAATAATAGTAGCTTGTTTCAGTGTACTGCAAGGAGGCATTTATTTTAAAAAGATCAATTATAAATTAAAATAAGTAATGGGTTTTGTGTAATCACTATTAGTACAAAGTCACAGCAACATGGAAATGGTTTGCATTAACTCTTTAAAAAAAATATATAGATTATATAAAATCTAAAGTCTCATTTCTCCACCGTCTTCCATTTAATAGCAAAGCATCTCCATTGATCCCACTAGACTGGAACTGGCACAAAGCCTTATATCAAGCTTTTCTTTTTTTAACCAGCCAATTTTGCCAATGTCGTGCCTGAGAATTCCCCTTGTGTAGGTCCCAAGATCTTTCTCTGCTTGATGTGTTGTGCATATAAAACAGACCTGCTCAATGCCATTTCTGCACTGAATTTACAATGTAGTAATACTCTGGAAGAAAACTTCTCAGGCCTTCCTCGCGTTTACCCGTTAGTACAGTATTTTCTTAGAAGTACCACTTACACAATGGCTTCATCATCAGTGCCTTCCAGTTCCTGTTAGAAGGGGTTATTAATCTAGTTGTTTTTCATCTCTCTTTGTAAGACAGACTGAGACATTGCTGTGTCAAAATATGACTGGTTTACTAACATTGTGATTTACAGAAGTTTTCTTTCAGAAAGTAATGTCTCCATCCTCAGAATTCTCCAAAGAAGGTGCACTTTGACTTAATGGGAGCACAGCTGAATGCATCTTTAGCAAACAAAACCAAAACACAAATTTGTCACTGCTTTCCAAACCTGAAGAAAAACATCACAGTTTTTATACACTCTGACTCACGTTATGCAGTTCATGAACTAAAATGAGTTTATCTTTCTTGTAACTTTTTAGTACGAAGAATTGTTTGTGTGTTCACACAAACTGGCACACAGTGGTAATCAAAACAATTAGGAATTATCTGTGTACAACCTAAAAGGAAGGCTTCAAAAGACCAAGTTAATAAAAATTCATATGAGTGTCTAGATAACAGATAGAAAAAGGGCAGGAAACTGTAAGAAATAGTGCTGAGATTTAACGACATTTCTATTTATTGTCAAACAGTGGGCCAGAAAGAAAAGGATCAAGTTGATAGTCGACCCAGAGTATGAGACCAGCTCCACTGGAGAAGACAGCGCTCCCGATTCCAGCCAGAGGAATCGTCTTAATAACCCAAATATTCAAAACAACATCAACGGTAACATCTACATTGCACAGAACGGCTCTGTTGTCAGAACCCGTCGCGTTTGCCTTGGTAATAATTTAAAAGTCACATCTCCAGTGAGGCTGGGGAAACAATTCAAGAAACTGGACAAGCTTGCAGTGACACACGAGGAGAACGTCCCACTGAACACGTTGTCAAAGGGACCATCTTCTAGTGATAAAATGAACACAAGACCTTGCAGTGTCTCATTTGCTTCCTCTACTATAGGGGCCGAAAATATAGTAACAAAGCCAGGGGGCTCCAAAATGAAAAGCACAGAAGAGCAAGAGTCAGTTGTTGATAATGAGGATGTCAGAGAGCCCTTGGAGTCGCACAGCGAACACACGCAGTCAGATGAAGAGGAGCTCTGGATGGGCCCTTGGAACAACCTTCACATACCAATGACAAAACTGTGATTTTATTTTTTTTATTTTAATTTTTACTTCAGTTTATAATAAACGGCGCTTTTTATTGTCACTGAGGAAAATGTATGAAATTTGTATTGTGCACATACGTTGTATACTACAAACGACACGCTTTAAAGTTTAAAAACGAAATTTGCACTCACATTTGTACCCATTAATTGTCCTCCCCAACAACTATTTTGACAGGCTCCCATTTCACTAAACAATACTTCATTTAAATTAATTAGGTTTTTTGGATCTTGATTTATTGTTTAATAAACAGTAAACTACTAATAAATGCACCGCAACACTTGGTTAACTTTTCAGACAGTTCTATACATGCCTAGCTTGTTTTTCTGTATGGTACTTGTGGCTATACTGTTTAGATTTGAAAATTGTCTTATATGTTCAAGATTTATATCCAGAGCTCTTGATTCTGAACTCAGAGTAATAAATTAAAAATAAATCCATGAAAGTCAATGGAGCAAATCCTCGGCTGGCTTAAATTTGAGTAACAATACCAAAGTCGATAGTGATATACCAGTTTATGCAAACAGCTAGCAAACTTAAGTAAGAGTGGAATTGGAGTTTAGAAGAGTATAGCACCGTTACATAAAAAAGTGGAATAGAAGATTAAATAAGATAAAAATCGAAAAGAGGAAGGAAATGTGTAGCAATTAATCTTATTCAGAGTTACCTGGCTGTGGTTTGTTCATTTTCTTTTGTAAATTAGCTCATTCCAATTTTCTTCTCTAGTCAATCTTTCATCTTTTCATCTCTTCCTGCATCAGTTTTGTTTTCTTCTTTATATGGTCTTTAGCTCCAGTTTTTATGTTCCATCAGTAATTGTCATCCTACGGCTATATTCCTCTGAAATAAACCAGGGTGATACATGAGTCTGTGTGATAGAAATAGGCATTAAAGAGTAATTAATAGGAAGGGGATGGATACATTTTCAAGCCCAGCTAGCTGTTGGGTTAAATGGTACAATCACCATTCCACTCCAATAGTGTTGAACATAAACCTGCTGAAAAGACAAATGGATCATGGTGAAGAGAATAAAAAGTGAATATTTTACGAGGCTAATATGCGTGAACAGATCTGTGAAGGGCAAAGGGTGTCAGAACACACACACAGAATTGTTTCAAAAACTTTAAGTAAGCATTACTTGTAAAATACACTATATAAATTTTGGCACCTGCTTATAATTTCTGTTTGTACCTCGAAGTAGTGAGTGTGTTGTGTTACAACTTGAATAGGGAGCTGAGAAATGCCACTGTTTGTAATCACCAATACCTAAAAGACACTAGCAATACAGAGCAAAGTATTTTTCTCCGATGTGATACAGGAAAGAAAAAAAGAAGATACATATTCACATGAGAAAAGTGTCCTGTTGAATTACGCGAACTTTTTTTTCAGGATGAGATCAAACTAGTTGCAAGAACAATATGGATACCGCTCAAAAGATAGGAAGAGTCGACAGATAAATGCGTGCTATTAGTAAGGAAATGGTTGGCATCATCCTTCTTTCCCTGTTGCTATAGCTGAAGTTTCACCACAAGATCTGGATGATGATGGCTGTTGGTTCTGCCCTGGCAGTAAATGGACTGCTGCTGCTGTGATTGTGTTTGTTTTCCCCTTGCACAGGTTCTCCTCCACGAGATTCCTCTTAAATGTTTGTCTTTAGAAGCTGTTCGCATGTTATGCCAATGCAAATGTGACGTTTCTGTCAAATACCTCCTTTTCAAGCTGAGATTTCCGACGAAATATTTTGAGAGACAGTGCTTGTTTTTAGGCATGAGAAATGCAACGTAGCCTACCACACAAGGGGGAAAAAAAAAAAAAAAGACCAGGTATTTCTTTCTCCTAACTCTTTTATCTTGGCGTATTAGCACTTGGTACCTAACAAAAAATAGCTGTTTGGAGTTTAGCTAGAGTCTGAACATATAGATAAGAATGATGGAAGAAAAAAAAATCTATTCTTTGAAATAACTAGTAAAAGCTTACATTTTAATCCTGTTTAAGATACTGTTATTATTTCACTACATCATTTTTATTGCAAGATCTGTCAGTTTGGTTCGTACGATATATGAACAGATACTTCGATAAGGTCATACGCTTTTTAGAGAAACATTTTCTCCCAGCTACTCTCAATTTTCCGAGGGGGAGAAAAAAATGTTTCTTTTTCCAGAGACTCACAGCTGTACCAGCTTTAGCTCTAGCTCTGTGAYGGATTGTCAGGCCTAACACCGGTGGTCAGCAGTGCTGTGCATGCTTATCGAAGGCAAAACCTGTCAATACCGTCTCCTTTGCGCCGTCCAAGCGCTCAGAACTTTTCCCACAATGCAATAAGCATAAGAAATTGTATAAGAAATTTCAATAAGAAATTTCACTTTTTAAGCAATGGCTGGGGTTTATCTAAAATCTAACTCTATTTTAGCTAAACTTGTAGTGACTTTCAAAATCTTGAATACTGCTGGCACAGAGAGCGCGTCGTGAAATCTTTCACAGGTGCCGAAGATTTGGGGGTGTATTTTTTCTTTTTTATTATCTGTGGATGTAATACTGTAAATCAATACAGAATTCAAAGCTGTATTTTCTGGGGATGCCATACTGTAAATTAATACAGATTTTAGACTGTCAGCAGGCAGCGGATGCGAGAACCAACAGCAATAACAGCACAGACTGATACAGTAAAAAAAGCTCACTTCTACTTTTCCTTTGGGAAGTTAAGTATTAGCATGGCTTTGGTGGATACAGTAAGTAGAACAAAGTATCTGGGTCTTGGGATATAATTTACAGCTATTTAACCACTGAAATTTGTAAAGCTGGTGTAAGGCATGAGCATTTTCCCCTGGGTGGCAGAACTACTCACTGGCTGACCGATCAAGGTGATAATCATTGCTCCTGACATTGATTTAATTTGTACACTCCTCCAAGCAGGCACTGATAGTTTTGTGGTTTAGTACAGCATCTGCTACGTTTTCAGTGTGAGCAAGGTTCAAATGTCCGACGTTGTGGCTGTAGAAGGGCAGTGTAGTGCTCACCGTGAGGCAGAACAAGGAATGTCAGGAGAAAAATAGAAACTTTTTTTTTCCCTTTGTTTAAGCATATACTACTATGAACAAGATTGCAAAGAAAGCCCCGCAGATCTATCGGGGACCTGATAGGAAGCTTAAAATATTTATGCATTAATGGTAGGTAGTCCTTGCACCCAGGATTTGCCTGAGCTGATGTCGGGAAAAGGACAGTGCAGTTGTGGGCGTGCTGTGTGTGTCCGTCTTGGTGCCTTCTGCCAGCAGAGTGATGTCACAGGGTGATCGCTCGGCATCCCCCAGGTTGAATCCTTTCAGAACCTGGTTATGTAGCTGGAAAACTTGCACAGTTAGCAAAATGGAAGAGAGATTGAAAAAAAATCTGACGACTTAGCAGTGGGAGAACAGCACCCATCTCTTACACAAATTTCAGCTTACATGGTGGAAAAACACATAGTGGGAACCGGGTATTTTGGGCCAGTCACAACCATGAAAGTGCTTTCTGGAAAGCATCACACACTCCTAAGGGACTACAGCCTGATATTTTAAAAAGTCACTAATGGATCAAAGCCAGGGTGATTCTGGTTTCTCGTGGTGGTGGTCCCCAGGTTGCTTCTGTGTGAYGATCTCAGTGGTTGGGAAGTGGCGTCTCCTTTTCACATCCGTTTGCCTCTAGCAAATGTCAGTTGTAACTCAAAGCTTCACAAATAAGTATATTTTGCAGCTGGTGGATGGCRATAAATGCTTCTTGCCTTGTAATATGTATAATTGTGCTGCAAATGGGGGTATAAATTTGAATGCTTTCTCATCAAGCCCTAGTTCATGGCTGTGCCAAGACACACAGCTAGCCAGAAATAAAACAGCTTTCTCCTGCTCAGCATACGCTTGCTTGCCGACCCTTCAAATGCTGCACACAGAAATGGTAACTTTAAGTTACCATTGACTGTCTCATTGTTTATAGTCTGAGAAAGACTTGCATTTATTACAAAGTATTGGTAAACCACAAGGGTTGATAAACCCAAAGAATGGTGCAGTTTGTCAAACGAATTTTGAAGGCAGCTGGTTCTCAAAAGCCCATTAGATGAGTACTGAGGAATAGTACCTTTTTTCTTTATTATTGGAAGAAGAGAGTTTCAGTAATTTCACTGTTTGGACTAGGAGCACTAAGCCCAGCTGATCAAATGATAAAGCTGTAGCACGGGCCTGGATCAATAGTGTAGCAACAACTTGAGCAGAATCAGGTAATTCACTCCTAGCATAACAAAACCGAAGCTTTCAGGGTGGTACCAGCCCGAACAGCTGGAACACAGTTTATCTTTCTGGCACCGACTGTTGCTCCTTACCAATACACGATGAAAATTACCTTGATCCTTTCGCGAGCCGCCCAACACGAGCGACGCCAACCCTGCAAACTGTTTGCACGCTGTTAAGCAATGGCCGTCCGCAGTGCCGCTGTGAGACCCAGCATGAGTTGCAGCATTCCAAGGAGTGTTTGCCTGTCCCCATATGGATGCCATAGAAACATATAGGTGGCCGTGGCATTCAGGAATTGCTGCCATTTGGCTCTGTCCAAGGAGCCAGCATGGGATGAGCAGGCATGGGGAGCCCGTGCTGGAGTTCAGCAGAAGGGGATGCAAGCTCCCAATCCCGGTTGTGTGGAGAGGCCTACCAGGAAATAGTAAGTGGTTCTAGCTCAAGGGGGCTTAATTTGTACGCTCTCAACCTGGCAAGGAGCAGCAGATTCCACAGAGAGCTGGGGGAACCACATAGAGCTGCTTGGGCAGCAAATCCACCGGGGTACTGTGGGCAGTAACATGGGGACCCTTGGAGTTACTATGTTTTGCATTGTCCTGTAGGTTTTCACCAGTATTTGGCTTTCAGGAGGTCCGAGGTCCCACTGACACTCTCTCTCTGGACAGGCTGTCCTTGCTTGGAGTGGGTAATAGCTGGTAGTAGTTGGTTGTGCTGTATTCAAGTGTGTTTGGGGAAGGGACAGCATCTGTACAGTGGCTCTTTTGGTGTTCTTCAAGGAGCAAGGACAAGATCCTGCATCAAACTGCTAAAAAATCTTTCTCTTCACCCTCAAAGCTCTGCTGAAATGCTTGAAGAATAGAAAACATCATCACCTTTTTAAGGCAACAAAGGTAAAATTAGCCTTTTTTAGTGCATACCGCTCAAGACTTCATTCTCTACTCCCAGAGGACTGTGGACATGGTACCTGGCAAAGTCAAATACGAGGGCAGGTACAGGGCTTATCTCATTGCAGCAGTTATCTGAAACTTCCCAAGTGCCTGTTCCTGGCAGCCCTGTGAGTGCTACAGAAGTACAATCAAGGTTTTGGGGAGCCAGGGACAGGATGCTTACAGAGAAGGGCAGTTTTGGTGCAGAACTGAATGTTGCGTTACACTGAAGGGAGGTTTAGTTTTGTTTCAAGAGTTTAGGGAGAATATAAGCCTTTACATTGATAACTCTACAAAGCCATGTTGTACGTCAGTGCTGCTGAGATTGATAGTTAATGGCTCATTGGTGAAATCCATCGTGGGTTCCCCTCAGCAGTGAGATTTGCAGTACATGTGTCCATCATCTCTCTGGCTGCCCAGAGATTATCTGTTGTCTTTTGAGGCATATAAATGTCTCACATTGTGTCTCCGACTAACTGATGGTTGCTTAAATACACGTGCTAGCAAGTTTCCATGTCAGAGGGCAGTGGTCTCGTAAGACTTTGGCACCCTGCATTTGCCACCGGTCATGTGGGTTGGAGCTGATGGTATTTCATTCCTGCGGGAGTTAAGCCCAACCCCTCACAAGCACTGCATTCTGTAACATGCTCCCGTTCAGCAGACTGAGCCGTTCCTGTGGCAAGTTATGCGCTGTGTGATAACAGTTAGTGGTTCCCAGCCACGCCCCACTGCAACTTAGCAGTGGGTCACTGTTTTTTTGAGAAAAAGTGGCAAAAACAGTATTCAGCACTCCCATGGTTTAGCTGCTACTCACCAAGGTAAGGCTTTAGATTCTCCTTAATGCCCGTGTCGAAGGCCAACAGGAGAGTTTAGAGAAACTCTACTTTGCCATGATTATTTTCAGTATCTAAGAAAGATTTTCTTATTTCCTTGATAAAGGTCACCAAGGGAAAGTATATTAAGGTCTTCATTTAATCTGATTAATTTTTCACAGGTAGAAAGATGATTATTTTTTAATGTATTACATTTTAGAAATTAGACCTAGACAGCATCTCTCTAACAGCATTCACAAAGAGCTATTTCACTCTAACTTGTTATCTCAGAAATGCTGGTTAGAGGCTGTTTTAATGAAAAAGGAAAGTGCAATTTTTAAATATATAAAATATTAAGCGGGGTCTGCCCTGATTTAGTGTTACAAAAAGCTACCACAGCATGCTAGTTCTAGGAAGACGGGGTAAACAAAACGGTGAATGAATGCTGATTAATCACCACTGTTTAAATGAGGAACATGAAGTATAAGAATGCAGTAAACTACAAAACTTAATACCATCATCAAGCCAAGTGAGAATAGTAAATATTTGTCTCTCCCATCAGTTTAATTTACCGATATACATTTTTCCCTTGCAGACTGAAAAAATCTGCATGGTTACACTATCAATATGCATAAGTAAATGAATTCTGAGTAAGTATGGGGGCACTAAGTGGCCTGCAGGCACCTTGAAAGACCTTCACAATGTGGTGAAACACTGGTTGTGGATAGGATTGTGAAGTCCAAGTCCCTTCCCTTAGAAGCACAGGAAGGAAACAGAAGCAGCGCTCCCAGATCTCGTGTTCAGAAGCTACGCTTGCCTCAGCCACTGGCTCCTTCTTTGTTTCCTTAAAAAAGGTGAGCAAGGACAGGAGAGACAGGACTCTGCACAGTGCATGGAGAGATACCCAGTCTAGCAGGGGTGCTGGAGTAGAGCCACGCTGGGCATTGTGCTGCCCAGGCTAATTATCCTGCCAAGATGACAAATTACAGTCCCTTTTTTTCTGGACTTACAGAATAGCCATGCCCTTGTTTGCTTGGAGGGGATTTGCTCTCTTTGTGCACATACGCGTGTGTATCTATACACACACATGCACCCACCTGTCCACCCATCCTTCTCCATCTATAAATGTATAGCTATGACATAGACTATTAGATAAAATAGATCTTTCTGTTAAAACAAGCTAATGGCTAAGGAGAGACTACTGTAAATGAAAGATGGAAATTCTGATTAAAAAACTGAATATATCTTAAAGGGGGCAGGAGGAGGGAGAAAGAGCAAAATGATGAAACGTGCAGCACTCATTATCGCTATGCAATACTATGACCACCAGACCCTGGCAGCTCAGGAAGCGGGGCCATGTGGCTGCAGTACTGCGGTGCGCACCGGGAGGACTTTGCAGCAGCAGTCACTCCATGGCGGTGCAGCACCTTTCCTTCCTGGTCCCACGTGCTGAACGCATGCCATGGCTGTGACTGAAACACGGACCCAGAGCTGCCTGCGTGCTGCCCTGTGCCCACAGGCGTGAGGTGTAGCTCTCACTGAAGCCGGAGCACGTTGCTTGTGCCACTGTGAAGGTAACACAGCTAAATAGCTTCTTGTGCCAAATGAGTTTGGGTTAGCAGGAGGCAAAGTGCTCAGCTGTAGTCTCCACAAAGGCAAGCAGAAAAGTCACATTGATTTCAGCAGCTGCTTTGTTTATGACACAGCCTTCCAGCCTTCCTGATAACCTCCACGTCCTCAAACTAATGAAGATGTAGTCACTAAAGGAAAAAAGTATAAAAAGAAAAGACAGCAAAGCTTCTGAGGTTTAAAAACAAGGTAACAGGCTGCAAGTACAACGAAACACCCCATCTGCTGCTACTGCAGGATGTGTCACCTTGATTTCTTGTGCTTCCTTCCCAGCATCCATTCACCTGGCATGTTGCATGAGAAATCAGATGAGGGCAAGATTTCCTTTTGAGGAATTTTTTGGGGGGTGTAGAAATGAATTAGTCCTAGGCTGTGATATACAGTCATCTGAGTGCTGCTAGTTTAGCCTCCATAGAAAATATGGTCTATTGTTACAATTTTGGGGTAATAAAATCTAATAAATCATATGAGACAGCAGCTGGAACTACAGGCCTCGTAAGGTCCACTTAAGAGCAGAGGCTTTGCCGGTATGTAAGCACACCACTCTGCTGTTGGCAGTACCCTGAGCACAGGTAAGTGCAAAACTGTGGCTGCTACAGCTGGACAGGTATACCTTTTCCAAATTTTAGACCTTCCTTTGCTGATCTATAGACTGCTTGTAAGAAATTAAAACAAAAAAACAGTGGGGGGAGTATGGTCTTGATACTTAAGGCCTGGGGTAGGTAGTCACATAATTTGCAGATAGGCTCTGAAGGGATAGTATCAACCTTAAGTCCATCTTGAGGAAGCTTCCTGATTTGGCCAAAAAAAAAAAGGGTGTTAATTTGCCGATTAAAATCAAACCATCTCCCAGAATTACATAAACTTGTATCAAATATGCTTAGCATGTGCTGGGATTTTGTGCTGGTAGTATACTATAGTAGTTGAGGGCCAAGCTTGTTGCATACATCTAGCCAGGGTGAGTGCCCAAGCACAGCTTGCCCGCTGAGCCTTAGTCTTGGTTTTGCTGCAGATCATTAGGAACGTAGTGATTCCTTTTGCAGAGGGGGCAGAGGTTACCAGGACGCTGGCACCTTGCCAGCGCACCCTCGGTTCCCATCCTTCATATCTTCTCCTCCAAACATCATACCCACTTTCTAAGAGCTAACTGCTCTTTTTTGTTTCTTTTTTTTTTGTCCATTGTCCAGGAGATCTCTGATAGCTGTTGAGCAGCTGCATCGTTTGCATTGTACACCTATGTATGGATGTATAGGAAAATGAAAGGCTGGCTTAAGCAGTAATTAGCTATTGAAGGTTAACAAGAAAACATCACCAATACTTTAGGTTTGTTCTTTTCTGGCTGAGTCAATTAGGGGCAGTCTGTTAAAGCCATAGTGTCTTTGAAATGCAGTAGCTGCCGTAGCACTGCAGTTTCTGAGCATGACTTGATGTTAAAATCAACGGATGCTCAGTGGACACTGACCATGCGTCCATATAGGAAAACTCTCTGCGCTGCAGTAACATGAATTCTGACTGATGGCAAGCATGTTACAGGAACACATAATCCAAGAAGAGGGATGTTTTAGAACTAATGAAAAATATTCCTCCAATGCTTCTTGTTGTTGCTGCTGAAATGCAGGTTTCTAGTTGCATTTAAAAAATGGAGGAGTGGCTTTCCTGAACAAAGCACAGAAGAACAGACCATCCGGGGACAAACGAATTCTTACGWAGCCTTAGCAAAGGGTACTTCTGTGGGGCCATTTCATATGAGAATGTGGCCTCGGCTCTTATTACTGATACATATTTTAGAAACTTTAATAATAAATGAAAAGGTTTATAACTATTGGAATATGGACCTTTCCTTTTATTCAAGCAGCAAAATGCTACATGGATGTATAAAAGGGGACTATCTTTATGAATGCACTGAAATAACTACAAGAAACACTGTAACATGGGACTTCGTTTGAAGTGCTTTTTTATAGTAAGCTCATTATGGGAGCTATTCACAATGGGTCTTTTTCATGCATAGCTAGCTTGAGCCATGTTAGTTCTGTATTGCAGAGTTCAGGGCTTAAGGCCATATTCCTTTTAAGTGTAAATATGTAACTCCTCAGACTGATTCCCTGCTGTAGGTCCCACTCTTGTTTTCACATTTCCCTTTTGGCAGGTTGGTTTATGGGCATTGATTCCGTGCTATTTCTATAAAGGTGGATTTAAAAGCAGGTCATCTGTGCTGAATGCCAGAACCAGGACACAGAAATATTGGTTAGTGCTAGTAAAGCAGCCTGGCTACAGCGTGCATTAGATAAACAAGCTGACTTTTCAGTGAAAGTTGTTCTTCCAATGAAGGTTCACCATCCAAGGCAGTTTTCTCTGTCTTTTACAAGCAACTTCTGCAGCAGGATTTGCATGGAAGGAGTGCAAATTGGCCTTTCCTAGCTTCTTTCTCATTTCATGCAAATATGAAGTAGAAAAATGCCACCTCTGCCATGATCTGTCTGATGATTATTATTTTGACTATTTTTGGTTACTGATACATGTTGGGCTGTGCCCTGATTTCCGAGAACTGTCAGTGATGACTCCAGGAGCTCTTCCTGTAGTTGAACTTATCGGTTCAGAGTTCAGCATCTTGCAGGTAGCGTTTGGATTATTTTTCCCTAGATGCATTTCCTTGCATTTATCTCTGCTGAAAGTCACCTACCTCCCTTTTTTTGCCCACTCATTCAGTTCTGCAAAGTTTCTCTGGAGTACTTCAGCATCATCATGGCAGTCGACTATCCAAAGCTACTGGTTTATTTGGTTTTGTTTGCTTTGGGTTTGTTGTTTTGGTTTTTTTTAAAATATATTCCATAATATGGAGTGAAATAGCATTTGGTGGACAYGTATTGTGTGTTGTTGCTGGTGGCAGTAGCATTTATTTGTATTTGAACAGTGCAATATGAATGGGACGTTCCTAGCAGTCTAGCAATAATGTGAGAGTTTAGCTGGTTTTTAATCCCTCTCCATCTTTCTAGGAAAGCTTATATTTATATGTAAAAGATAAAATAAAACATCTGGTCAGGTAGGTAGTGTTGGGGAGATCTTATTTGCAGTTGAATACAGCTCTGTGTGGCTGAACTGAAGAGGAAAATATAATCCTCAAACCCAGCAGGGTAAAACTGAGGCAACAAAAGGTGTAGAGATTAGAAGCAAGAATCTCATGTGCTCCTGCAAGTGACTTTGCTTAAGTGGGCTAATGAAGTTCTTGTAAAAATACATACGCTATAATGTAGTTTGATTATTTTTCCCATTTTAAACACCATGTTGTTGTTAAAAGTTCAGCCTGAGCAAGCGTTCTGCTGATGACCCTACTTATACAGACTATTGTGTTAACATTGCTAGTTTTAGCCTGTGAATTTATTGAGTTGCAAATCAGACGGAGTGGATTCGTTCTCTTTCCTACTCTACATTATAATAAATGTTGCAGACTTATCTTCTGAAAAAGGTATAGGAAAGAAGTTTTTAAGTTTTACAGTCTTGCTTAATAACACGTTTCCAGAATCCTTCTAGCTGAATCCAGAGAAAGGAGTGTTAGTTTTGATCTTATAGGATCACTAAAATCTCCAAAACCAACCAAACAAAAAGATTTCTTACAGTAGTGCTCCTCATTAATTTTAAATTCCAAAGGCAGACTGAAAAAACACTCTTGTATCATGATCACTACTGTTGCTTCTCCTTCAGTGCCCAAACCACTTCTTATTTCCTCCCATGAAAACCTTCAGAGTTTGGTTTTAAGAAATATCGTTCCTACTGACTTCCTGCTTCATCACTTCTAAGGCGTGGTTCTGTGGTGCCTTCTTTCTATGCTGTATTACACATCAACTTTCCATTGACCTTAAACTTGCCCGATTGCATTAAAAAGCTTTGGTTTTGTGACATGGCACAGGCATCTCAAGTCTGGCCAGTATTTCAACTAACTGCTGCTCATTGCCCTTACTTTCAGGAATTCAAGTTCTTTTCTAAGTGATTGTTTTATTTACAGATTTGTAAATGGGCAAAGAGCCCCATTACCCATAGTCATGTCCCTATCTTGTGGGAAGTGCTCACCCATAGCACTGCGGCATCACTACACCAATGTGCATTTAACACCCGGTACTTCCCAGATGCCTGGTCAAAATTTGTCCATCAACAATTAGTCCTCCAACAGTTGTGAGGTACTAATTAGCTCTCCTAAGATTTGAGGGACTCTGTTTTTCTAATGTTGTTGCTACTCTCTTGTTTTCAGTTTGATTTCCTAGGGAAACAACACTTATGTCACTGCAGTGTCCACCCACCTGTCCCTCCTGCTCTGAATAATTTCTGAACCAAATGACTGACTTCATTCAAATTTGAAGGACAGTTAGCAGTCTCCAAATTAATTAGGCTTCCACAAGCTTCAGGAAAATTGACAGCTGGGTAGAGGAAAGTGAGAAGCAAATTAACGTTTCTGTGCCCCCAGAGGAAGACAAGAATTCAGCCGTTACCCATTCAGTTGGCCACAAGCAGATGGCCAGCCAGGATGCACCTGGTTCTTCCGTGACTGCTAGGGGTGTCCTGATGGCCTTGGGACGCCTCATGTGACTGTGATGTGGGTGGCAGAGGGATGGATGAGAGAAATCCAAATACTTTCTTCGCTCATGGTGCAAGTTACTTACTTTTCCTACTGTTGTACGCAGCTGAGATCTTAAAAAACCATTAAAGAGCCAGTCATCATTGTCTGATATGTACATCTGCCACGAGATGCAAATGTGCTCACCGCTGTTGCACTTTGACTAGCAGAACATTTCAAGCACTGTCCTCCAGCATAGACTTAAAAACCTTTGACTTTTGGCTTTAGTTAATGTTTTGAAGATATAATAGGAATTTAGTATGTTGAGTAAGAACAATTATTTGGTCACTTATAATGAGAATTATGGCAGCTGTGTAATACAAGTTTTTTCTCACTAAAATGAAGTTCTAATTAGAATGATAATGTCTCTTCTTTGGGGAAGCTTTTAAAGTAATTGCAAGGCCACCTACAACTTTGTTTGAATAGCCAGTTAATTCTCAGTTTCATTTTAGTCGTTACCTTCCGTGACTTGCACCATAAACCCACAGCCTCCTGCTAAATGTAGTTTCACAATAACAGAGTTTCAGTTAGATAGATACTCAAGGTTTCTTTTGCATGTTAGCTAAGAAAGGCACCACACAGACAATTCAGGGTGATATTTATTGACCCTGTTATATTCATTTCCTAAAAGTTAAAAGGAACAGAGCTTGTGTTTTTAAATCTTGATTTTCGATATATCATCTTAAGGGAACTCTAAATGCCTTATAATGTGTGCTGTATCTGAGGTAGAAAGTGATATATGCAGCTGTGCAATATCAAGCTTTCATGATAGCTGAGCATTAGTAAGCAGTACAGTAAACCATGGTTAAATATGTGCATGTTAGCAGAAACCTTAAATTGTTCTTTTGTTCCTCTTCTGGCAGTTTATAATGTTTATAATGTGTTACTCTAAGGCAGGGGTGACTCCATGGATGGCTCAAGTTCATCAGCACTGGGCCACACACCTCCTTCCTCCCTCCTGGCACTCTTCTACGGCGTATTCCCCTTCTCCTGCTCTGCTGCCCAAACCCCAACCTGCAGCCCGCACCCGTACCTGTCTCACGACTTCTCTGCACACTCCACCTATGCCACCATCTGTCTTCTGCACCGTGTGCACGCTGGGGACGTGCCTCGGCAGCCCAGCAGGTTCTCCCAGCCCTGGAATATAATCAGAGGTTTCTATGGGTGGTCAGGTTTTTTGTTTGTAGTTTCTACCTAGTGGATCAACAAAGTCTCTTCAATTCCCCTCTGTTAAGAGAAATAATAGGATATTTGCAACGTGCAACCTGCAGTATAAAACCAGGAGCTGAAAGGAGCCAGAACAGCAGTTGGACATGAACATAACCTCATACCTGTTAATGAATTTTGCAGATTAACAGCTCCTGCAGGCTTAAAAACTTAAAGCCTAAAATGGTCTCTGCACATTCAGCTGCAGAACTGATTTAGTCATCCTTTCTTTTCTCTTTGAAACTATTTTTGCCCTGTAAAGTTGTAGAAGAGTCCCCCTTGTGGTATATGCCATAAAAGCAACAGGCAGGACTGTGATTTTATGTGGCCTAATTTTCCCCTCTGGTCTGCAAGTTAAATGTATAGCTCTCTTAATAGAGATTAGATTAGATCAGAAGCATTAACAAATCAAAGTGTGCCCTGACTTCTTCTTGGGGAGTGTTGCAATTGATATTAGAACACCAGAAAGTAAAGATATTAAGACTGATTTTCTTCTTTGCAGCTCTAAATTCACAGCTTGTCAACTGGGCGCTTCATCACAGCTTCTGCAAAACGTAGTACTGGAGGGGTGACTGCGGAGGGTGAGAAAGCTGCAAAGAAGGCATTTTGCAGGATTTTCCTCAAGTCTAAAAAGCTGAAGTGGGGGAGAGGAAACAAGTCAGTGGGTCTGTGCTTCCAGAAATCCCACTGGTGCTGGGAAAGATCAGAGCCATTCAGTGTGGCTGTCAGCACTGAACTTGCCCCTTGGTCTTCTGGGAGAAGATGCAGCATCTCTTCTTCTGGCCACTGCCACTTTTATTCTCCTCTCTAATGTATTCAAATTTGTTTTTACTGAAGTGTACAAAAGTCTGAGCGCTGCGTGGGATGGCTTATGGAGCTGCGAATTATCATTTGCGTGTTGTTCATCTTATAATGTGTTTTCTGCTTTACTCCTCCACTGTGGGTGTGTTAATAACTTTGTCCACTAATGAGCTGTTCAGGGCAGTTGTGCTTTGTAGGCGGCTCCATCTCCCTCGCAAAGCAGAGGGCTTTCTTGAGCGCACAGTGATTTTTTTGGCAATACATCTGGTTCTGACTCTGCCAGGTCACTCTGTCCCCAGCACAAGTGTGACTGCATTCAGCTCCAGACGGTAGGGAAAAGGAACTGTAGTTTTTGTAGCATGTTTTTAAGGCTGAATTAGTATTTAGGCTGTCTTACCTGCTGATGAAAAGAATTCCCCTCTCCTTTGAGGGCTCATACCAGACTATTTTTTTTTCTTTTTTTTCCTTTTTCTTTTTTTCAATTGCAGCAGCTGCTGCTCCTGTGTCCATTTGTTATCTCTGCACAGTGAAGGAGGAATTCATAGCTTGACACCCTGCAACTTTGATGCAGCAGCATTTCTGGGTAAAGCCTGGTTTGACTATAACTGTTTCCTGCAGTGTGGGAGAAAACAAAAAATGAGGCCCAAACTATACAAGAATTCTGCACTTTTAAGTCGGATGGTCTTTAAAAGGGATGTCCTTTCCATTAAACCAAGGATAGTCAACCACCCTGCACAGACCCCCTGGAAGTATTTAAGGGCTATAAACTGTTTACCCTACCAACTCACCAAACACGCAGTTGCTTGTGAGGCTTCCCCCTCACCCCCTCATCCCTTATCCCTGTAATGGTCCCTGGTCCCTCCCTTCACCTGGGACCAAGAACAATTTATCACGTGGGATGCGGTGGGGAAGACATCCTGTCTGATGTGCTCTGGTCACCAGGAGAAAGCTGCGGTTTGGATGATTTCTAGTGGACTGGGTGTACCCAGGGCACTGGAGAGCATATGGATGCCCAGCCTAATCTCCTTGTGGGAATAGCGGGGGCATCAGACATGGCTTGCCTGGACCAGCTAAAAGAGGGAAGTCTATAACAAGTAATGTTTTCCCCTTTGTGGGAAAAGTCCTTCCATGGGATGGCTCAGGTTGGGCCTGTAATGGTCCCGTAACTTCTTCCTGTCTGCCTCCCTGATTTGGGTGCCATAAGAACTACCCAACTAACATTTCTTGCCAACCTCCCATTTAAAAAAACAAAACAAAACACAAAACAAAAAAAACCCAACCAACCAAACAAAAAAAGTATTTGTTGGGCTGCACTCAGAAACCAACCAAAGGCTTTGCTCATTTATCTGCAGGGTGCAGAAAATTTTGCATCTTCTTGGATGCAAAATTGTCAAAAAGGTTTAGAAGTGAGAAGAGAGGGGAGACAGAGAAGAGACACTGGATAGTTGTCTGTGATGCTATAGAAAGCTCTTAAGTATGCCTGCACTGAGGAGGTGATTTTTGTGTGTGTGTGTATGCTTGACCAATTGCCAGATCTGAGATGCAAAATGGATGTGGCCTTTTTCACCTGTTTCCACCACCCTGTACTTACTGCAGGTCAGTGAAGAGCAGCAGCTCAGTCTCTCCTTTTCTCTGCGTGAGGACACACATGATACAATCTCCAGATGACCAACAGCCTTTCTTCTAGCCCAAGCTATTTGGCTTGATGTGGGGGAAAAGGGATAAAATTAGTGCCCTGTGACAGAACTGAATACCAGACTATCTGTGCTAATGGTCCCTTCTCCAGGAAACAGCTAATTTGGCATTTGGTTATATGACATCGTTTTTGTGTGACAAGACCTGTATTCAAGCCAGCAGCACTTAGAACCACTTTTAAAATTATCRTTGACTTTCCTATGTACCGTCAAGTCCATTTCCCGTATTATAAGTTTATTTAATTGAATGAGAAGGCGCTGAAAGAGTTGTGTGTATTCACTTGTTAAATACACTGGACTCCTCACCTCTGTGTTTGCATTGTTCCAGTTCATTATCCGTGAGGCTACAGCAGATGAGAGCTGGGTGAATAGTTACTGATCAGCTCATCTGAAGCCAAGAGGCCAGTTCTCAAAAGGATGCAGGTAAACTAAAATAGTGGAAATGAGAGGCCTTACTCTGAAATTATATTGCAAAACCTCCTACTCTGAAACCGCTTGACTCTGGAGGCCGGTAGCCTCAGTAAGCATCTTCCTTGGGTTTTGGCAAGGTTCCCTAGGTACCACTTTGCATGGGCAGAAAGCATTTTCTTGGGGCACATGCCCGGAGGCTGAGCCCAAAGGCAGCTCAGGACCCCATCGGGTGGCTGTTTCAGGGCATGTATAACAAGTGGAAGGGCCCAGACTCCTGTGAGGAGTCTGTGACACTGTGAGGCCAGTGTCTTTCAAAGTGAGGGAAGAGAAGTGCAATTTTTCTAGAGTCGCTTAAGCATTCCAGGAGGAGTTGGGGGACCCAGGGTACGTGTGGGTCTGCCTTGAGATCATCTGCAGAGTTGGTGTCTAGCTGCCTCCCTAGGTAGGGTGCTGGGGTAAATCTGTTTGCTCCTTCTGATGGGCAGTTGTTCATTATTCAGCTGTAAAGCATGTCCATGTGAGGACCAAGCAAACCCTTGGATCAAACCAATGCGCCAGGTGAGACGGGGGCATTAAGCTCTTGGTCAGACCACCTCGCAAGTATGCTGTGAAGGCATTGGGAGTAGAAGACCTCCATACCTCCTGAAAGAGCTGTGCAGACCAAAGCTTGGGGTAATTTTCTTAGATGCCCCTATATACAGCTCCACAATGAAAATGCATAGCCAGGACATTCCTGTTCTGCCTGAAAAAACCAAAAGGCTTTATTTGGGGATACAGCCGGTTTTGGAAGTTGAAGTAGCCTTTGGACAAAGCAGCAAGGTTCAAGATGTGTTGTATTGCGAAGCTGAGGGATGACTTACACCCCACACCCTACTTCTGAGCCCTCCTTTGCTACAGCTTAATAGTGGTGCAAAATAAAAACAGTAAGGCGAGTCAGTTCTTGGGAACAGGGTTGGTGTTTGTTGGGTGGGGTTTTGCCCAGCCAAGAAAGCTTAAGGAGAATAATCCTTGTGGGAAAACAGAAGAGTAAGATTGGTTTTTTGTCCAGTTTAGAAGTGTCTTAATGGCCAGAAATTGGAGGGTTTCTGAGCTGTCCTCCACCAGTGTCGCTGGATGTGTTTTTGTGCAGTCTGAGTAGGGCCCAGAAGATGTCACCATAGGACAGTAGGAGAGCAGGCGAGAGCCTCAAGTCCTCTTAAAAACAAAGAGGAGAGTGCTAGATCTATGCAACAACCAGTCCAGGCAACCTCTAGGGTTTCCGTTGTTGGATTTAGATTTAGAAAACTGTTGTGTTTTTTTTTTTTAAATAATCAGATGAACATTAACACAATTATGGTAAGAGAAAAGCCAAAAATGTGGTAGTAGTTGCAACACTTTTTTCTGGGGAGGATTTTTTGGTAAAGATTTGCATTCTGGAATAGATATTTATAAGCAACTTAGAAGACAAAACTGAAGACTATTTTTGAACAGTCACAAAAGCAGTCATGGGAAAAAACTCATTTTTCTCCATAAAAGGAGTGGTCAGATGGTCAAATGAGTGGGTTTATTAAAAACAAGCAGTGTCCTGCTCTTGTTTTTGCATTGCTTTGGGCTGTTCCTCTCATTTCCTCTTCCCTGCCATAAGTTTAACAAGTTTCTCATTTTTACTAGAAAGCTAAAGGGTCATTTTTTAAACATAACAATGATGTACAAATAAATAAAGCAACTTTTTCTTTTGCAAAGTCAGCGTATAAAAAATGATGCAAACAAGTATAGCCATGATGTGTCAAAGCAATCCACTTGGGACTGACACAGGCATCCACAAAAGCTTTATGAGATCTGCAGCTGTATGCTCAGATGTATTTTAGTTGCTTGCACTTACTTAACTCATAAGTCTCCAGTCTAGTCCACCGGGAGATCAAAGTGTAAAACTCATCCTATCCMGAGCCTTGCAAACATTGCCATGAGTATACATAGTAGCTTCAAGCAGCTTTGCCCGCTTGTTTCTGTAGAAAATCCCAATCTCTACAATATTTCCCAACGAATTATATATCTTATTTGCCAGGAGTAATAAGACTTTGAACATAGTAATGGAAGAAACCTATATGCTATGTTACCTGCTAAAAGAAAGGGGTATGTTGCACATTGTTCCTAACGCTACGCCTGTGACTCCTCTTTTTCGAGTTTGCACATCAAAACTGTCACAACACTTCAGTTACAGTTGAAAAGATTTAGATCTATCTATGCTATGGTCCCTTGGCTGCCTTCAACACAAGCATATCCCCACTTTGCAGACCGTAAGAAAAGCAATCTGCCTTTACGCTGGATGACTTGGGCTCTTACAAGTCCCAGCTGCTGCCTGTTTCTCCACCTTATTCCTCTGGGCCACCACCGCCCTTTGGGTCACATTGTAACATGACCTGATTTCTGAAATGTGTTCCCTTCACTGGTGCTATTTGAATAAAAACGTATCTCAAGAGAAGCCGTTCAATATAGGACAGCTCAAAACAAATTACTTTTCAGGCAGTTGCAAAACTTGCCGACATCAAACAGATTGTCTCCTAGGCTTCAAGTCACGCACATGAGGTGCAGGGACAGTTATTTAATAACACGTGCTTTGTAAATGGACAAAGTTGTGAGCTTTTCTTTAGGTTCAGTTTTTTAAGTTATTTATTTATCTATTTATTTATTTATTTACTTTTAAGCCATAGCAAAGTTGCTTTTTTTTCTAGCAAGCCTTAGCAATACAGCAGGGAGAGAGGCCCAAGGGAGGGAATATTTTTCCTTCCTGTGTTTAGGCCTGAGACTCATACCTCTGACATACAACTTTTACCTATTTTGTGGCTTGCATTGTCAGCTGAGTTTTGAGAGCCCACCAAAGTAACAACTCACTGTGGTCACTCTAATTGAAGACTAAGCCAGTGCTGCAAGCAGACATCATCATGAGCCACTGTGCTGGCCTGGGGCTGCGCACTGCCTTTATGGGAAGGTCAGGGGCATCCTGGACCCACGCACTGCCCAAGTAGCAGGTCTTCAGGGTATACTGCAGTTGTGCAAATAAATTCACAGGTATCAGCAGAGGAACCCCCTCTGGCAGAAAGTGACAGAGAGATACAGTTCCTGACAGYGGCACTTCATGGGTACACAGCTTACTTTCATCCATACGGGTGACATAATTCACCAGGCTTGTACACCAGTGCACAAACTTTCAGCAAATAAAAAGGCTGTGAATAAAAGCTAAAAATAACTAATACTAACAAAATCTTTCCCCAATGGTATCTATCGCTCCAGATTGACTCAATATATACATCCCTGACAATTCTTCCTATAGCTAACTAATGCTTTCGAAAGAGACATCAGCAAAGAGAAGTTTGTGCAGCAAAGTTTCATTCAAATATAAACCCAAAAATATATGCCCCTGCTTAAAATCATTATGGAGGACAAGCCAAACTGAAAAACCTCATGTTAAAAGAAGCACGTGGGCTGCAAAGCCAAGGATTCAGCTTCCAAACTGAAGTTATCTGATCAGCTGTAATTGCTCACATGCATCATGGTGGAGTCATTATGGCACCATTTTCTTCTGTTAACTATGTACCAGTGCATAGGAGATCGAGCCAGTCTTCTCTCATGCACTGAAAATACTTGCAGCATCTCAAAAATTTGAAGAAATAATTTTTCTCCTTGTCTGGTTACCAGCAAGAACATAAATAGACTAAATTTGGGGGATTATGGGATTATCTCCCCTCTTCTATATGCTGCTGATCAGGTGGAAGTATTTACTATCTCATTTTATACCCTGATGAGTGAGGTCTTTACTGTGAGACAACAGAGGAAAATTTCAGACCCAACTTTCTGATCTCACCACGTTCCCGTGAAGAGCACCTCTCTTCTTGGTCAGGTGCAGAGAGTCATGCGCTAGCTCTGCCTACTCTCAGTGCCTGCATACCCTTCCTCTGGAAATTCATGGCCATCCTAGCACGTCTGTGTTGGGCAGTCAGGATGGGATAATAAGGGCAAAATAAAGTGTCTAATGAGCTTCCTGATTGATGCTGCTGCCTACTGCAGGCAGGAAAGAGTCTCTGCCTTCTGTGACCTGTAGGTAGCACTGACAATTTAGCCAAAATTGTAGGTAGCACAATTTAGCCAAAATGAAACCCAGCCAAAAGTTGGAGAATGGGATGAATACATCTGGATTTCTAGGTGTTTTTCCTTTCCATACTGTAGTACTGTTCTAGCCACTTTGACAAACAATCTTGAGAACTGATGCTCCAAAATCCAGCTTTTCATGCAAACAATAATTTGGTTTTATATCGTAAAGTCTGTATTTTATAAAAAAAGTGATGTGTTGCCTTATACTTGAATTTTTTTCCTGTAGCATTAATTGCCTTTAAGGAATGTACATTTTCCTTTTACCTTTTTCATTGTAAGTGAACCATTGCATCTTTGCAAATGCTTGTCGTCTTTTTTTCTTTTTTTTTTTTTTTTTTNNNNTTTTTTTTTTTGAGGGTTTTTTTTTAGATTTTTTAACTAGCTAGCATAAACTGAAGGGAAAAAAAAGTAAGAACACAGATAGTCCTAAAGGGATGAACTTCACGTTTTGAATTAAAAGCTGAATGTAGCAGGTGAAAAGTATGGTAACTCAGTCACATAGTTAAAAGCTGTCTTCTAYGTTGGATTGCAAAGTCAGTTGTTCTAACTACCTGGCTTTTGAAACGGTTCTCTGATAACTGCTGCTACACAGTTCAGTTTAGCTTCATTGTAATTTTAACTCTCATGTTTCAATACTGTACTTTCATTCTATGCTGTCAGCATCTTTACTAGCTTATAGTGTAACTAATAACCATCTTCCTACCCTCTTTTCTGTACCTAAAATAGTGCAGTCACAACATCATCACACTAGATGGCAATGATGTCCACAGAGAAGGAAAACAGAGTMGAGCATCAAGTTCTGCAGAGGAACTGAGTTATTTGAGAGATTTCACCCCCTCTTATTTAAAAAAGAATATTATATCGGCTAGGGAAATCAAGGTTGAAAAAATAAGGTGACAGTGATTTACATAAAAGAACTTGCCAAGATGCATAGGTGAAATGTGTGTATGAGGACAGCACAGCCATTATTTCCAGGACTGGTTACATTTTGAACACTGTTGATGTCAGAGAAATGAAGGAAAGCCATACCTTAAAAACTGAATACCAATGTCCAATACTGCAGTGGACGAGCAAAATTACAATATAATTTCCTTTCAGCACATTGTTTCCCTAATTCTTCAAGCCTTGTCTTGGATGTGTGCTTTCTGTCCTGCTTCATCCTTCATATTGTTTCTTAATTGAACCATGTAGCTGTAAATCCAGAAATTAATATTTTAGGAAAAAGAAAGGCGGGGGGAAAAAGCCTTTTATCTGTTAGAAATCTACAGATCATTTGCACAGTTGAGTCCTTAAGGGCAACAATGTCATAGAAGTGAAATTTGCTTGGAAATGTTGTGTACTTTCCAATGTGTTGCTTTCAGTGGAAAAAGGATCAAAATGTTAATCTGCCCTTGTGTTTTTGTACACATATACCTATGTACACACACACATATATATTTATAAGTGTACATATACATGTTTATATCTAGATGTGTACACAAACATGTGTATTTATATTACCCCACAGTTTGAATTTAGGTAAAACTTAAAAACATTTTCCTCCTCCCCAGGTCAGCCCAGCGCAGAAGACTCATGTGCCTCTCTCAGGCTTTATCTGGAGAAATTTTTGAGCACGTTCTCCCTGTGATGCCTTGGCTTTTCCAGCATTGTGTGTAGCTCCTGGCTCCTTTCCCTTCCCTCGCAGCAAATCAGCTTTGGAGTGCTTACACCTGGAGCAATCAGCTGGTGCTTAACGGGAAAGCCCCCCTTGGCCACTCCTGCCGCAACACATTACTGAGCGCTGGAAGTGAGAAAAGGGATAGCACAGAGTCAGTGCCCTGCAAGAGCAATGGAGGCATCTCCCTTTCTACAGGTGGCCTTGGTTTAAAAGGCCAAAGCCCTCTATGCAAGACCAAAGCAGCTCTGTACGTCAGGGTGGGCTGCTTGTACTTGCCTAAGTGGGTCCTAGCACATGCCAGTGCTCACTGCTCTCTGGTTCTCTCTTCTGGTGGGCCACAGAGACCCAGCTTTTCTAAGCCAAACAGTTTACCCTGCGTAACCTCAGCGTAGTGTGAAGGTTTGCTGTAGGTACAAACTGCAGAATGCATGTCCGCCTCTTGGTTAATTTCCCTGTCTGCCATCCAAATGCTGAACAGACCATCTCCTGAGTGCCATATACTTTCTTCCCTAGCAGTTGTGTAAGATGGCAATGACCTTTCGCAAGAAAAGCTGGAAAAGCTTGGCGGTTACAAGACCTCAGGGCCAGGCTCAGGAGTTTATTTCCTTGTTAAGGGCAACTGTTTGTCTGCTTGTCTGGCTCCAGTGCATGCAGCTGTGCTGTCTGCCCAGCTCAGTGGGGCTCTGCTGCTGAGCCGAGCTATCTTTTGCAAAGGTAAGCAAGTACATGCAAGGAGGCCTCACGCTGCTGTGTATTTAAAAAATAGACGCAGGAATGAGTTCCCCATGTTTTCATGTAATTGGCTTTTCCTTACTGAAATGAGCATCCTGTGTTACGCTGCCAGCTTTCTAGTCCTCCCACCACAGCAAACAACAAAATTCTGACACCATACATTGCCTATCTGCCCCAATCTAAATATTTTGTTCTTAAAGTTCATTTGAAATCAGACATTTGTTTTGGAAATAGAGGGTTTCAGAAAAGGTAAGTAGGCTTTCTCTCTGAATCTTGCTATTTTTTTCAAGATCTTGACAATGTTTCAACGTTTATTCAGTGGAACTTTTTCTATTGACTTAAAGGAATTACAGACCAGCCCCAAATCTTCCAGACAGACTCTCTTCTGCCAATAAATTATACTGTATTTTCTTACTTAAGGGCATTTCTTACACTTAATGTGGGAATTCAAAAGGTTATATATAGAACTGTGAGCTATACAAACAAAATTATGTTTACAATGTAAATGTTTACCCTACAATCTGACCTGTTCTTGCCTCTTGGCTATGGTGCTGTTATTAGCTAGTCTGGCTAGGTATTTTTAGTTTCCCCTGTTTATATAGCATCTTCATATACTTTACATTTATCCATCCATTTTTTACATGAAAAAGTTTATCAATAAACAGATTTTTGGGAGGAAGATATTGGTATTATTTGGAGAAAATATTTTAAAGACGTGACATTTAAACTGTATCTCCTAGGGTTATAAAGTTGCCTGCAAATTTAAAGGAAACCTTTAAATCACTAGAACTGATTTCTGTTAAGTTTTATCATGCCGGAGAAGTTTTGGAGGAGTAAAGAAAAATTAGTATTTAAAAAGGTGAACAGGCCAATATAGGCTGGTTGGCTTGACAATGAGTCTGAGGCTGGATATTGGAAAGATACAGCCAGATGCAATTGGTGAAAGATTTAAGACAACGTAATTAACACCAATCAAAGGCATTTTGTGAAAAATAATTCTTGCGAAGCAAATATGAAATCTAGTCTGATGAGGTCAAAAATTTAATCAATAAAATTAACTTTCAGTACTGGGGCTGTGAAATCACTTGCAGTACTTTAATTAAAGTCACAGGAGAGAGCGTATGATGTGGTATTAAATCGAGACTAGACTGTTTAGGAAAGCAAACAGTACAGTTCAAACAGGAGTCAGACTCTGATGTTGGTGAGTGAAGTCCTGCGGCAGCCAGCTTTGGTGAGCCACAGTCTGTTCTGCCCTTCAAATCTCAGAGGTGAGTTGGGCAGATTTCCTCTAAAGCTCCTTTAGGTATTCATGTAGACACAGAAAAAGAAAAGCATTGCCAACCCCAGTAACTGTAGATCATAGGCTGTTAATAGCCTGTTTGGGATGCTTCAAGGTTGCAGTGATACTGGCATGTATTTTTTTGTCTCTGCTCACAAGGCTCATGTTTACTTTTTATTTTTTAATGAACAGTGAAAATCTAACACGTTGTTATTACCTTATTAACCCTAGTCCCAACAAAATCATGAGGGTTGGCAGCACTGAAACAAACATTTTCTATCAATCAGATATGTAGCCCCTGTATACTTTTTACCACAATGTACACATTAATCAGTATAATTGCACTGCACTGTAATTATACTGATTAATGTGTACATTCGTGGTGAAAAGTATACAGAGTTAGAAATACTGATGCTAAATTGTTTGGTGCTGTTTTCAGGGCAGCATACGTATGGAAAAAACGGGATTGGAGACCAAAGAGAGGATCCTAACTAGGCAATGCATAAAGGAGAAGGTATATCTCCTCTTGTAGCTTCACTGTGGATGAGGAGGCGCAGAGAAGAAACCCTCTGAATGCACAGGAATCCCAGGGCAGGTAAGGAGAGGCTTTCAGTCAGTTATCCTAACCCACAGGTCAGATTGCACTGGAAATAAACAGCAGGAGCTGACTTGTCAGCAGGGCTCTGTAGGAAACCTACTATCGAGGTTTGCTCAGGAGAACCTGCCTCACTGTAAACTGAAGTCAGCTACATGTCTGGGCTGTGAATTGTATAAAACGTCCAACCTCAAAGCGTGTGGTGGTGCAGCACATTCTCGCATGACAGCATTCACTGTTTGTCCTGCTGGGAAAATAGTGTCAGGCTTACTCATTCGTACAGAGGCATCCTTTTCACAGGACCTTTGCAAAAGTGAGAATAAGTCTTGATCTTAGGTAAAATGTGACAACTACTCGCTGATAACTGCAGCTCCTTATCTGTGTTGTAAATGTGATCAGCCCTTGATCAAGTGCAATGTTTTAGGCCTCTTGAGGGTGGTTACAGGTTCCCAGAGAGGTAGTTTCCCCCTGCTACAGTTAGAATTAAATTCACAGCTTTAAGACACAAGAATGTTATTTAATCCTGGGCTGATGCCCCTTTATGCCCATTTACCTGGCAATAACACACCCTTTATGTGGCTTGATCATAAAGGCGCTGATCCGAATTGTTTTTAAAAAGTCATTTAAAAGAGTTAACTCCAGATAATATAAGGCACTGCAAGGCAGCAGTGGAAATCATCCTAGATCTTCAGTAAGAGGGAGAAGATAAATGTTTTTCCCCCTTTCTAGGGCCTCTGTTGTGGCATTAAACCATGGGTTTGATGTTATTCATTGTGTTCTTGCATATCTGGTGCAAAATGGTGTTCGAACTTTTTTCATAACTGGTTTTAGGATAACTTTCCTGAATTCATCTTTTATCACCAGATGTGCAGGTTGGTGGCATGTTGGCTTCCTTTGCAAGGAATGGATGAGGCAGAATTTGAAGTAATTTTATAGGGATTCATCAAAGATATTCAATGGTCTAACTGTATTTCATAGGTGGTTATTTCTCTGGCTCTTCTCAGTTTCGGTGCTAATTCGTATAATGAATTATTTGGTTATTCTGAATTTGCAGCTAATCCTACATTAAATTGAGGGATTCTGTTATACTTTACACCATTTTAAAAATGGAATAACAGGTATAAATGATACAAACCAACTAGTAAATTAGCATTGAAAATACATTTTGAAGGAACTAACACAATCAAGCCAGAATTGCTTTTTCTTCCCAGAAGACAGCCACTCCATCAGTTCCCCTGTGAAGTTATTTAAATCAGAAATGATGTAAATTTGCCATCTCTTAGATGGAATTGATCATTTATAAAGTACAATGATTTCAGCAACGGGGGAAGAAAGGTTTTAGCGAGGGCTAAATAGCTTGCACGAGTGTTACTGAATAAATTTATTCTGTCCAAAAAGAGTGTATTTTGTGCCAGATTTAGGGAAACCAGGTCTAATTAAGATTTTGCAGAATAGCCTATATCTGAGTGCCCCAAATACTGTTGAACTGGCATGAGTGATAGGCAGCTTGTTTCCATGTCATGTGTCAGGAAACTATAATAAATCTGTCACAAAGGCAGAGTGAAAATTAAAGAAGTGGGGGGAAACTTGAACAGTCCTGTCACTTAGGTCTGTAAGCGCTAGCAAAAACTAGAGAGGAACAACTTGCATGGGATAAAACCGTATCGATGCAAAGGTGGGTAGTAGAAAAGTGTTTGGAAAAATGACTAGAGGCTTCAGCAAACCTCCCCCACCCGTCTCTGCAGAGATTTAATTCGTTTCTGGTGCCAGAGCAGGTGAAAATGGTTGGCACTAGGAGGTGCAGCCTGTGGGGGATCATGAAGGACTGCTTTCAGAGAGTCTGTAAAACCTGGCTTGAAGAGAAAAATAAGTTTAAAAAAGTTCCTTCTGCTTCTTTTCCGTCCCACTATGTTGTCTCTTTTCCTCTCTTTTGCTTAATCTCACCTCTCGTTTCCCAGGAAGTGGCTAGGCAAAGGCACTGGTGTTGAGTAACTGAATGGGTATTGGGAGTTCTTCTCACACCTTTTTCCTTGAATGACATACTTCTGGGGGCTGTTTCGGTGCCAGAGCTGGCATATTTTGAGAGTGCAAATGCTCTTTTTTCCTGAGCGTTTTCCTCACAAACTGCTGGGTTTCGCTGCTGGCTGCCTGACAGCGTTAGCATCTCTCTAGCCTTAAAAGAAAGCTGCGCATCTCTTACGCCCCTTTGCCTCAGTTCAGTGCCCAAAATGGGGGCCCAGCTGCAGAACAGACCCAGTACAGCCAACATTTGGGCGGGAAAGCGTTCCACCCCTCTTACCGCGTCCCTTGCAGAGCCGTGGGTCCTCGGCTGTTAAAAGCTGCCGTCGGAGCCGGGCWTGGCTGCGCCTCCCACCTTTTTCCTGGTCCGAGTGCGGTGACAAATATCGCTGTTGTCGCAGCTTTGGCGCTGGGACACCGAAAGTTGACGGGGGCAGAACCGGACCGTTAAGCGAACGAGGACGAGGCGCGCGAGCGGTTGTCAGGCAACGGCGGGCGACCGTTGGGCCGAGGGCGCGCGGGGCCGCGTGAGGAGGGCGGCGGGGCCGGGCCGGCTGCCTCCCTCCCCGGGCCGGGCGCCGGCGGAGCACGTCGAGGAGAAGCGGCTGTCTGGGCGGCGGCAGCCCGTGAGGAGGCTGTGCGCGGCGGGCGGGGTGCGTGAACAGCGGCCGGCGGTGCCCGGGGGAGGCGGCTCGGGTCACGGGCGGTGTTTGGGGAAAAGCTCGGCCCGCTGAGGCAGCTGTGGGGGCAGCGTGTTAGGCCTCGTGTTTCTCTGGTCATAACCTGGCTTCAGAGAGACGCGGTTATGTCTAGATCATCCCTTCCCTCGCTTCTTAGAGAGCTAACGYAGGTATAAACCCTTTTGTTCCCCCAGAGTGCCGGTCTGCGTAGCTAAAATGATAAAGTGTTGAAATAATAACAGGCATTGCAGTCTTAAAGCTCGTGTCTGGCTGGACAGGAGTCTACAGAGCGACAYGTTTAACCTGCAAGTGCCGGTTGCTTTTGCCTCTGTTCCTATGTACTGGAGGGTGAGTTAATTTGTAAAATTCACATTATCTGCAGTCTTCTACCTCTGCGCAGATGAGTCGTGTTTCYAAGGTCAGACAGCTTAGCCTGAGGCTGGCCACGTTATTTAAGTAAGGTAACAGATTCAGCCTGTCGCTAGAAAGGCTTGKTTAGGGGAGGGAGTGTGGAAGTTTGTTTGCAAAACACTCAGTTTTATGCTGCTGGTTGCTTAGGTAAGTGGCATGCTGTTCACTCATGGAAGTATATTCCACCCCCCTTCAGTGCTAGTCAATAACGATGGATCATTTTGATTCCAGTTGCCAAACTTTTGGATGTCTTCGCAATTTCCAAATTGCTTACAAGGCAGGGGAGCCATGTGTTGGCTGAAAAGCTCCATGCATGCTCCTGCAGCTTCAGCTTTATGTTGACAGTTGTTGATTGAGGACAGTCTGGAAATGCTTGGATTTGTGGGGAGATGGAGGGAAGAGTCACCTGAAAGATAACAGAGTAAAACTTGTTTTATTTATTGTCCCATCCCACCTGACTTAGTATTGTATAGCTTCCCATATACATACAGATTTTTAGCATTGCTGGGTCCCAATGAACATCAGTTCTTAGTCTGCACTAATATGYATGAAGCAAATAAAAATTATGTCCATCTGTGTCTAAGAGTACCAAGAATTTGGCCACTGTGCTGCTGTTTGCAAGGAGGTTTGGGGACATACGCTGATGTTCCTCCMCAGTCTAGAGGTTCATCTCCTGTGATGTTCAAGATGTAACTGTTGACCATAAATGGCTTCAGACTTAACTKCAGGGCACCTAGGCTGCAGCCGAACGCTATCAGGGAATCACAACTTCTGTGGGGAAGACTTTAGAGTGAGAGCTGTCAGCAGCCAGAAATACTATTGATTTTTATTCACCTCCTTCATGAAGTTCAGATAGCGTGGGGTTTTGTTTCTGGAATTGTTGGTGCTGCAATTTCATCTCCTCATTTGAAGATGTAGGGGGAAAAGTTGCACTAAAGAATGGTAAAGGACGCTGATGTACAAGGGCATCTATTGAAAGAGTGTGTGTGTATGTCAGTAGCAGATTTTTTGKTGGTGGTGGTTTTGTTCTGAAGCTCGATTTAAGTATAAGTTCTTCTGGACATTTCTGACTATTGTAAAAGTGTTATGTTTGGAATATTGTCTAAATCTGAGTGAAATCAGATACAGGCTACAAGTAGAGGTCTTGATGATATGTTTTGAAAGTTACATTAATAGACATAAAAACGTGCAGATTATTGGTTGACAACTATTTGCATGGTATTGGCATCAGTGCCGAGTTCAGATCGGGTTCCACTGCAATGCTGAATCTACAGGTTATAAAGAGGGCATGGAAAGAGCTCAGGATGCAAGATCACACCCTTCTTATACTGCAGTTCAGCCCCCAAAACATGGCAGAAAACCTATACGTCAGGTGAATATACTTAGTAAGAGACTTACAGTTGAGTTTAAGTAATCGTACTTTGCGTTGTGCTTCTGTTATTAGACAACACTACACATTATCAAACCATGAGGTTTGCTTTGCCATACACCGTTAGAGCTGAGAACAGTTTCTGGCTTGTGGCTTATGTATGTAAAGTTATGGTTGGTAAAAGCTGTTTCCAGTCTTCAACTGCCATCTACTAAAAGGTCCAAAAGGCTGCAGCTTGCACCTTTTTGTACTGAGACTTAATGTGGTGAAACTAAAACTGGGGGGTCACAAATTTCAATTCTATGCAGAGCCAAAAGGGTAGGAAAGGCCATGTTTTAAGACATTGCAGTTCTCTGTAAACAAATATTTCAAGGGTTCCCTGTTACTGCATATATTGAATGTAACATAAAGGGGCAATCTGAGTGCTGTTACTGTTCTCTGGGCTTATACTGTACTAGATAAAAATACACCCTTTGTGTGGAATTGCTTGTTATGCGTAATATCCCTCTACAAATGAGATATTAGTGTGATGTAGTTCGTGTGGCCTTCTTCCGTGACATCACTAGAAATGCTTACTGTGAGCTCTCCGACTTCTTTATTACAGCCCAAATGTGGCGGGTGTCAAGACATTTGTCTGTTGCGCAGGCAAGCTGGTATGCCAATAACTTCTGGCTCTCGAAAACAAACACAAAACTCCCACTGCAGAGTAGAAGCCTGGAGACTGTACTTTGGGGCCAGGAGTCAAGTCCAGCAGCACTCGGATTCAGCAGCGGATCCAAGGAATTTAAACTGGAATTAGCAAGGTCAGAAAAGGCAAGGCTCCCAGAGGACGCGCCTTGGAAATGTCAGTTAATCCACAGTATAATGAAAATCATTACAAGTAACGGCTGCTGCATTCTACTGTAATTGTATACTGTATTTTGGAAATCTTGGGGATTTTGTTCAGTCAGATCTGGATACCCGCATAACCTAAGCAGTGTATTAGCTTTTAAGAAAAATGAAATTCTGCAATGAGAATTGGATTGACGGTGTTTTGAATGCAACTGTTCAATTTCTTGGTGTGGAGATGGGAATATCATGTGTAGACCCATGGTCTCAGGTGTCACCTCTGTGATATGCGCATAAGCAACTTTTTAATATGAAGGAATGATGCTTTTCTGGACCTTTGGTTCTTTCTTCTTCTGAAACTATTATCCCTTAGGAGCCTTTCTTGCACTAGCACTTGTTAATATACGTTTCTGTTGTGCAGAATTTTGACATCTTCAATAAAACTGAGATGGTTGGTACGCTTAAAGCCACCTAGTAAATTTAAAGCCTGAGAAAAATTAAGCAGAAAGAAGAGAATAAAATTCTTCTTCAAAACAGTGTGATATCAACTGTGATTTGGACTGTGTTGAGGTTTATATCCAAATTCATGCATGCTAAGACTGTTTTTGGAGTCCGGACGTAAAACTAGCATATTTATGAAGACTAGTGGGTAAAGCTTTCTGTCCTGAGTAAATCCAGAGCTTAAAGTTTCACACCTAATTTTCATGCTTGTTTGCTTACAATGAACTCCTCCTTCCTCCAGGAGAAGAAGTTTGAAGGTTACATGAGAAATTAGGGCAGAATAAGTGTATCATTGAGTTACATAAGCCCACAAGGTGACTTGTAAAGGCCAAGGAAAAACATGTTAGTGAAAAGGAAAGTTATAGGAATTCAGAATCAAATTGCTGATGTGTAAAACTTAATCCAGGATGAGCTTCTCTCTTAATTGGCAGTAGTAAACCTTTCACTTTGTGAATCTCTCTCCTAGGATGCAGAAAAGACCAAATGCATAAACCTATCTAGGACCTAGCCAACAGTGATTTGTACAGTTCAGGTTCATATTTGGCTTCTCTGGAATAGATGGGTGTGGGTTTTTTTGGAGAATGCTTGTTCTAGTTCATATCCTGTAGGAACAAAGACCTGACCTCGGAAATAGTGGCAGGAAAACATCAGCAATTGCCTGCATGCAAAAAGCTGGATACAGTCACTATGCCAACCAAGTAAGGGACAAGCGCTGTCTGTAGGTGCTCTGTTTACATTTCCAGGAGAGGTAAAAGAGTCAAAATGCATGTGGAGTTGCAAAGTTACATGGCGGTTTGGTAGCAGGTCCCATGAAGGAACCAACCTCTCCTTTATGCAAGTTCACCGTTTTTGGTGAACTTTTCTGGAAAACCTGTTTTTAAGTTTGGACTCACGCTTGATGTAACAGTGGTGATACCAGGGGGTTGGTCTGTAATTCTTTCTCTCCCAGTATAGTTCCAGGCATTGAAGATAATTTGTTTGCTTTTAAAAATGGTCTTGTTTTCTGTAAAGCCCCGTTCTTTAAAAGACTAGTGAAAGAGGAATGAGTTTACAGGGTCTAGCAACGTTCCTTCAAAAGCTCCGTTTTAACCATAGTGGTATTTCCAGAAAAAGACAGTAGAGGGGGCTGGTGAAATGCACATGCTTTGTTGGTTTCCGCAGTAAAATACCGAATTTCTTCATTTTTCTGCTGCTGGGAGTAGAGGAGGATGCTGAAATTGTTTTTCAGGCAGACAGCACACCACCACTGTAGGCTGGAAGCTGAGGATAATTTTGAGAGGATGCCAAGTGAGATCTACTATGGGAAAAAGCCTAAGGCACCTGAGGAAGTTAACTCTGGGTTATGTTTATTTTTTGGTTTTAATGTATGGAGTATACATGGAGCATGGAGTGACCTCAGTTCCTTCACTGTGCAGCTTGCGGTCTTAGATTCAACAGAATGAGCTTTTTAAAAGGCCTTTGGAGTGGCTTTTCATATTTTACCATCTTGGCAAAAATTTAATTCTATTTTCAAATAATCACAAATTATGACAACATCCCTCTATACAGAGATATGACCAAATAGTGGATTTTTCACGATAATGACCCAATCTTAAATGTGACATAAATGTAGAGGGGGTGGGAAAGGTGAGTGAGCAATGAATAAGAGCCATATGGGTAAAATAACCCAGTTAGTAGTATATATCATGATGCAACTATAATACACACACGTAAGCAATTTCTTTGAGTGAGAAGTTATTTAATCAAATCTTACATATTTTTCTATATTTTAGGGCTGTTTCTTCAATGTTTTTTTGTGCTTAATGTGTCAGCATGTTTGCTGTTGATAAGACAAGGTATCACGAATACTAGGAACAGAAAAACAGTCCTGCTGTAGTAAACCAGCGTCATTCTAAATGTTACATATATGACAGCATTTTGGCCTTTTCCATCTATGTTTTAAGCATCTAAAAGAAGTGCTCTAAAAGCTACCAGTTGCACTGCTTCAGTGCCTGGTCTGCCAGCATGCCCGGAACACTAAAGTATCACGGGATTAGCACATTACTTGTGAACAGAACGAATATACTATTGACTCAGAACAGTATTGCAAACAGTAGGACATAATACAACATCAATTAAATACATGCTTAACTGTTCTCTTAATGTTTACTGTGCTGTTGAACAGATTAGAAAGGTGAACAGATTTCTTTTTAACTGGAGGTTTTTCTCACTGAGACACATTTGCTATTTGATATGCCACCTTCTGACATGACTTAACTGTTGACGGGAATGACCTTTGATTTCCTGTCAGTGACATCATATTGAACCTTGGTCAATATTCCTTTGTAGAGACATAGTCATAATGGTGTGTGGTGTGTTTAGTTCCACACTTCCCTTCCATAATAGCAATGACATAATAACCAATGCACTACTGGAACTATAGTGTATTTTTTTTTCCAGGTAATTGAATTCATATGGATTTTGGCCTCATGTCCTGTAGGAAGCCACAAGTACAAGGTGCTGAAAAATCCCCTGTAAAGCTAGGGAATGAAAGTGGACCTTTACAGAATAGAGCTTTTGCTGAAACGCTGTGTCCTGGAAAGCATATTACAAATGTTCATTGTTAATGGCATTTAGATGATATCTGGAAACAAAACCCTCCCAGTAAAATAGCCAGAGTGATTTTTTCCATGCAAAGGGCTACAGTCCTGTCATGTATATATGTGTGTCTGAGTAATATTTCCTGGGGGCTGTGGAAACATATCAAAACCCGTAACAAGCCTGTTAATAAAAGTACCTCATTCTGAATACATATTTTGTCCAAAGTACTTGCTAGTAAAATATCAGGTAGGTATAAAGCACCCCCCCTTAATTCTTTGCAGACCAAGTGCTGTACAATTTAAATGTTATTCACAAATTCTTGACGGAAAGATTGTGTTGTAATAAGAGAGTTTTTTTATTGCAGAATAAGTAGGATTGTGTTATATAGAAGGGCTCAATCATGCCAGAATGTGCAGSATCTCTGGCAGGCCTTGTATAAACCTGAACAATATGTGGGGCTGTCTGCTGACTTTGGACTTAGCCTTGAGGTGTATTATCGATGGCTGTTCCCCTCCTCCTTCTTTAATTGTGCAGGAATATTGTCTGCCATAGTGTTCATGTGAATGATTTGTTTTGGGTTTGGGTTTTGTATGTTATTGGCAGAAGGAGGTAACTAGAGTGGTACTGTGAGCAACTGAGGTGAGGGCAAGAGCAGATGTCCTGAYGGTGTATTGGCTGCCGAAGAAAAGCAACCTCCAGCACCTGTTATATGCACTCTGCCTTGTTGTTGTCTAGTGATTTTTCTAAGTACATGGGGTTTTTTCCATTTTCTTTCAATTTTATCCAGTTTCCTCATAGTCTAGGTCCTGTGATGTCTAGTACACCTGCTAGCCACAGCCTCACCTGGAACTTGTTTTCCTTCTGGAATAGCAGGTCCCAAAGATGTGGTAAATCTTCTTCCACCTTTCCTTAACATGTCAATATATGAACTGACTGCAGGAACTGCATTATTGGGGCTGACTTGAGACCTGTCTGCTCCTGTGGCTGACCCTGAGCGAAAACCTGGAATTAGGTAGATTAGGGATCTTCTGATCTTTTGTTCCTCCGTACTGAGTTTCATTCTGTCACTAGTGGCTGGAGATTAGAAGAAGTCCAGAAGTGCAAACAGTGAAGTATCGAAGTCTAGCTTATATGTTGAAATCTGACACGAGGTTTGGTAGAAAGGTGCTGTGCTGCTCTACAGCTCATCTCAGCCCCGTGTTGTTCTGTGCGGTCGTGCACACGTGACAGAATATCCTTGCATCTCCTGAGCTGTGCTTGGTGCAGAAACCAAGTGGACAGCTCTTAATTGCTTTTTGCAGCTTTACTGCAAATTAAGTTTACCTTGAAGTTGTAACRAAATTGTTCCATTTGTTCCTCATACTTTGATCTTGTGGCCTATGTTGAAGAGTGAAGTAGCTGGGCTAGGAGGAGGTGTTTTACAGGCCGCAAAAGTCCTCTGGGAGCGGGCTAAGCAAATTCAGGACTAGAGCAGAGCTGCCAGAATCTGACATGCGATCCTAAATTGTAGAAAACGTCAAGTTCCTGAGACTTCTGAGATCTTAAATATCAATCAGAGGCAGAATAGAATTCATCAAAACCTTCCCTTTCTCTCTTTTTTCTTTTTTTTTTTTTTTTTAAATAAGAAGCAAGCAATTATTCAGTCACTTCCTATTGAAAGAAAAGGGTTCAACCCAAACCCTGATGCTTAACCCTGTCACTATTGTCTTCTGTGTCAAGCATAGAGGAGTTACAAATTCTCTTGCTTTGGGGAATGGGGAAGCAAGAAATAAAGTAAAAGTATATTGTGCTATTTCTTGAGTAAACTGAATATGAAAGGCAGAAGTATTAATGACAAACCATAAGCTTTCCCATGTAAAGAAAACTTAGAGCAAAATAAACTTAATTACTTCAGCATTTGTTGCAGCAACTTCACAAATTGAAGTATTTTTATACTAAACTAGCTTTTTTCCTTATGCCAGGTGTTTTACATGAGGGTTAGTGTCAGCGCAAATCTTTCTGTCTTAGAGCTGCTGCAAGCCACAGATGCTACCTGCAGGACCAGAGATCAGTCTATAGGAGTCTAAAGTCTATAAAGTCTATTAAATTTAAACGGGAGGGGAGAGAGAGGTATTAAAAAAAAAAAAGGTAACTATAGCTGAAAAGATGAGACTGTACTCCATTTTTGCCATGGATTTTGAGTTGTGATTTTGTTTTGAACTATTACTGTTAGTTTTCATCTTTTTTTCCTGATAAATACAGAACACTACTCTGAAGTATGTCCACCACATGGTGTCTAATAGAAATAAAACTGGCCAGCCCAGATTTTTATAACCACAGCAAAATTAAACTTTTTGGGTGCACTATTTTAGGTCCTAGCAGAGACTGGAGGAGATGATAGGAAATTCCTCTTCTCAAGACTATAAAACTCCAGTTTCAGTTGGACAATAGATATTGCCAACTTAAATGTCTCACCTAAATGTCTCACCTAATTAAATGCCTCAATATCTGAATGGAAATCCTTTTCTACTCCAAATCAGTATGATTTATAGGGAGAGCTAAGAAAAAGGAACTGAACTGGATAATTGTAATGAGAAGGAAAAAAATCCCTGCTCTCTTCTTTCTATGAAAATGAAAAAGAACCCCAAACCATTAGCCCAAGTCTTGCCAAACTTGCAGTTACTGGAAGCGGCTGAGCGGTTGGACAAGCTGGAGCTGGATTAATGAGCAGAGTACGAGTGGGTTTATTGGCGCAGAGGTCCATACTGCATGGAGCATTCATATGAATCACTGGGTGAAATGTCTCCTGCAGTCCTTGACATAAGTCTTTCATGCTGAGGTACTTCCAGTTAAGTGGCTCATTAATGGTGCATCTTTTGCATCATCAAATTCCCTCAGGAGTTGTCTCAAATTTCCCCTCATCTTTGTTGGCTTATGTACAGCAATATCCTTCTAAGTCCTTGGCATCTGTCCCCTGTATGTAATTATGTAGAAATTAATCTCCGTGTATCTGAATAGCTAATTTTCCAAGATTAACATGAGGGCTGCTTGCATTGTTATTAATAAAGCACCTAGATTTATCAGCTCTACAAGGAACAGGCACATAAACTTCAATGTGTAAATAATACGCTAATATTCTAGCTGTCTGGTCTACAATCAGATGTTGGAATGCAAATGCTTTCTTTTTTCTGTGAAGACAGCAAATGTTACATGTTTTCCACTATGTAAATGGCCTTAGTTAACATTAATCAAAATTGCTTATCAGCTGCAAAACACACTTCTAGATGTGCATCTCCAGGGCAGCCCAAAGCCAAATGGGTGACAGGCTTCCAATAGATATTTCATGAAACCCTGTTCCGCCGGCACTTGTCTTTGTAAAAGCTGAACTCTAGTCCATATTCTCATCCCGTGATACAGGGGCTGGTCTTAGAAACTGTGACTCCTTCGTGCTAGAGGAAAAACAGGAGCGTGAAAGCAATGCAAATACGCAAACTGAACACATTGCAAGTCTTTTTCCCACAGATCCCTGAACTTTGAGGGTTTCTTGTGAGACTATAAAAAGCTCATTTAAAAGAAGCGTCCATCAGAAGTCTGATGTCACAGTGGGCTATGCCATCATTTCCCATTTGAGGAAATGTGCGTTTCCAGTGGCATATGCTGTTACTAAGGTAAAAATTGGAGCCCATACTAATACAGTAGGTTGGCTTCTCTAGGGGGAGCAGAACAGAAGGTGGGTCAGGGAATGGGCTAGAAGTCAGCAGTGAGACTGCTTCACAAGCAACTAGTTTTGCACTTGGGGCTGAAAATACGTAATCCATAAACTACTTTTAACTGTATATATAAAAATGTGAGGTTCCAACAGATTGTATTTATAACTTTCTGGGCAATGGTTTCCTGTTACTTTCCATGCAGCGGAGAGTTAGCTGTGTTAACAAAATGAGAACTGGATGTATTTAAAAGTTGCCTCCCCATTAGAGTAATATGGTTCATGTGAGCATAGACCTCCATGTGTTTGGGAAGGTGGGGCAGCCAGTGGTGGAGTAACGACAGCCTAGACAGTCTGTTTGGTTGCTCAGCCTCACATCAGTCCCTAGAAAAGCACATCCTCTTGGATTCCGTTTCCAAATATTTTAAGAGCAAGAGGATAATCAAGGATGCATTTGTTGAGAGCAAATTGTGCTTGACCAGCTGGATTGCCTTCTCTGATGAAATGACTGGTTATATGGTTGAGGGGAGAGCAACAGACACAAACTACCTTGATGTTTAGAAAATGTTTAGATGGCTTTTGACAGGATCTATCACAGCATTCTCGTTTGGAAGCTGTGGAAGGTATGGGCTTGAAGAACAGACAGCCAGATGGGCTGAAAGTTGCCTGAGCTGCCAGGCTTGAAGGGTRGTGATGATGGGCCAGATGTCCAGCTAGCAGCTGGTTAAGAGTAGAGTACCCCAGGGGTTGATTCTGGGGCTGATATTGTTCAATATCTTCATCAACAACCTGGATGATGAAAGAAATCGCCCCCATGGCAATTATTAAGTTGCCCTTTATATATGTGTACTCATTAGTTACAGAACCTGTGAGGCTGCTGTATTTTCTGGTGGTAGACTTGGGATTTTTGCTAGTGCTGGGTTTTGCAACACATGATCTTCTGTGAAGCCGTGGAAAACTTTTAAATAGGCTGAGTTTACTTGCCAGTATTAGAATCAAAAAGGGACCCTGGTAAAGTAATATGTGGGACCTTGCTAGGTCCAGTTCCATGAGCAGCTTAAAACCTTATAAGCAAGGTGAAGCAGTCCAGCGCCAAGGGGGATTCAGTTATTGTTTTAGTAAATCTTATAAATTTGACTTGCTGGAGCAGTTTAATACCTTCACGCAATATAAAAATCATATTACAATGTCATTCTCTTGCCAAACAATGGCACTTCGAAATAGGTCCACTTTCCTATTTTGGTATAATTTTCCAGAATAGCAGCTTAATTAATGATTTATGCTGAGAGGTCTTTTGCTCATACAACACCTTTAAAATACAAGCTAGAGGACTAAAATCCATTGAAAGGAGTATTTTTTTTCTGGTATAATGTCTTCAATTCTGAACTAATTATATAGTGGCTGAAAATATGCTGTGATCTCGCATAAAATAATTTTCTGGGTGAAAGGACAAAAATAGTAGCTTAATTTCGGTGGTCCCTGAGAAGGGCAGAAGTAAAATACTGTTTCCAATACAGAGTTTCAAGATTTTGTGGCATAATTAAAAGCATGTTTTGGGGCTGTTACCTGTTGAAGGGCTTAGAACTTGCAGTGCCTAATAAAATGCTCTAAAAAGAACTAACTTCAATTATGTGTCATGGATGCTGGTGCTCACATACAGGTTTGTGTTCTCATGTTGCTTGTTTTGTAAGAACATAATATAAGAAGGGCAATACTGAGAAAAAAATGTACTCTCCCAGCTTCTGGTCATTTTCAGCTCAAGGAACCTCCTAAGCCCCATTCTGAGTGCAAAGAAGCTCAGTGAACTTTCCTTCCACGTTTGTGTGCATCTACCCCCTCACTACATGTGAACTGTTCACATCCACAACATCCTGTGGCAAGGAATCGCACAGTTTAACTAAGCATTGCATGGAAAAAAATACATCCTCGTGCGTGTTCCTGAACCTGCCACCTGCAAGCATCATTTGATAACCCCCAGGTCTTGTGCTGGAAGAGTCAGGTAGTAGCTGGCCCCTATTCAGCCTCTCCTTGCCACCCATGATTTTATAGATATCTGTTACTCTCCTGTATCATCTTTTCTAGATGAGAGAGTCCTARTCATTCCTTGTGTGAAGGAGTTGGTGCTTCCAGACCACTGGCCATCCTTGTTGTCCCTCCTTGAACTTTTTCCAGTATCAGTCAATCTTCTTGAGGATGGGTGAGAAGGACCAGAACTGCAAAAATTATCTAAGCTCTGGACAAAAACATGGATTTAGACAGCAGCATAAAGATGTTCTCTGCTTTTTTAAGAATGCTGAATGATTTCTGGGTTTTGATGACTGTGCACTGAGCTGATGTGTTTGTTAGATATCTTGCCTAACCCTAAAATCTCATTCCTGGATTTAAATAGGCTGGATGTTCCCCATCATTGTATCTGTGAAGTTAGGGTTGGTTTTCCACTTATGTCACTTTACATTGGAGTTGATGTGTCATTTTAACACCCTGTTACTCAGTCCCATAGGTTCTCCTGCAGTTCTTCACAATCTGCTCTTCTCTTTACTAACTTGAATAACTTAACATAATTACTAGACTTCATGAGTTACTATTTATCCCCTTTTCCATGTTGTTTGTGAATATGTTTCCACATATACTGCAGTGTGACTAGTGGTTACCACCAAGCAGCCAAATGCATTGGTTGTTTTGAGCTGTAATTGCTGAAGAATGATGGAACCGATTCTGATTTAAACATGGGACTGTGTTGCGAGTGTGTTTGCTAGGTCATTACTGTTGATTTTGGACCTTACACCCGCTACCTCAGGTCCGCTGTCTTACCCACAGCAGTGAGACTGGGGCTGCTGTTGCAGGATCCCCTCAGATAAGTCTGCAGTTTGTTTCCTTGCTCGTAACCTCCAGTCCTACCTTTCCAGGCAGTGCATACACAGGGAGCCTGTCTCTGCTTCTTGGCAGAGCGCGGCTGACCACTGGCTTCTGCTTTCTTTGGTTTTCACTAAGTTTCCTACTTCAGTCTCCATGGTTTTTAATCAGTCCCGAATGAATTTGTGCGGACCTGCTTGGATAAGCTTCTGCTCAGAGTTTGCCACGTTTCTGCCAGCGCTTGCTCAGCCGGCCTGGGACTGGCTTACTTTTATCACTTCAGGCTTGTGTATGATTAAGCAAAATTTCATTGAAGTTGCTGGTATAATTCTGCTTAGAAACAGTTTTCTGTGGAGTACAAAATAGCTTTCTGTCAACATTTTCTACGTGAAATACGCGAAGATACCTTACAGAAACCCAGCTTCACCGATACAAGTTCATTTAAAAACCTAATCTAATTCCTTCAATTTAATTGGAAGAATATCAGTCATTAATAAAAACACAAACCAGAAAGAAGTTTGATTCTGCATTGCTATGTGTAAGGTAGAAAGCTACGAAGTTTGGCAAAGGTCTTTCCAGCCCACTGTCTCATCCCCAGCAGTGACCAATAGTGGGTTTTCAAGGAAGAACCTAAATCTATGTAAAGAACATGCTGTTCTCCTGCTATTTTTTTTTTGTCACAAGCAGAGGTAGTTTTGCAATGTTTGTCTGAGATCCCCTAGACAGAGAGATGCGGACGCAGGCAGCAGTTGGTCAGGGTCAGGGCTGGCTCCGGGGTGCCTTGGGATGAGCTGGCTGTGCTGCCCATGTGCTGCACAGCTGGGCCTTCCCACGTGCAGGAGTTGGCACCCAGAGCTGATGCATCCTGAGTGCCCTGGGTTTGCTCTGCATGCGTAGGCCGTCTGTGCAGCACRTGGGCCGCAGATGTGGTATGGCTGGTCAGTGCTGGGCATGCATCGTGCACATGTGCTGTGGGGACAACTGTGCAGAGGGCTTCTCTGAGACTGGGCTGCTCTGGGGGCATTGCTGATCATCTTGGTCATCTGAATGTCTCAAGCCCGCAACCTGTACATGGACAAAACATCCTTTGGAAAAGATGATGTGTCCCGATGAATCTGGATAATGCAGGATATGCTTAGCAATAAAGAGTTTTTAAATAGCCACTACGGCTACATTTCTGGTGCATCTCAAAGTTTGGGACTAATTTCTCTTCCATTGAAGCCAGGGCCAAAAATCACACTTGTTTCTATCGACGCAGGCATTGGGATCCCTTTCTGCTTTCACCAGAAATCCYACTGCCAGTACATATGAGAGGAATTGGACAATAGGGAAGGACGAAGTGCAGTGTAATCAGCTCCTGTTTAAATCATGGCAGTCATGTCAGTGACTTGTCTGGAGTCAAGACTTTGGCCACGGATTTTAATTCTTCCAGTGCTGAATTTCCATTCTCCTGACAGTGAAGAGGAAGGAATAAAATCATTGAATTCACTGGCTATAGGAGTAGGTTCAGCTTATTTCTTTGCTACAATTGCTGTTTGTCTTGGGTAGTTCCCCTATTGTTAAGGAAAATCAGTCTCGATGCATCTAACTCACAAGGGTTCCACGAGGCTTGCAAACATCTCTGAGGTACTCACAGCTGCTGAAGTACTTTTGATTGACAATACCACTTTCATGTAATTCTTCCATGTTTCCTTTTGTATTGTTTTCAATTACAGTAATTTCAACAGAGCTGTCTACAATCAAAAACCATGGAAATTGAATACAGAAAGATGTAATATTTCAAGGAAGAGTAAGTATAGCAGTGTCATTTTTTTCCTAGAGAAAGGATACAGATTTCTCAAGACCAGCTCTGTATTCTCGGTTTAACTGGCAGACAGGAAATGTTTTTTTTCTTTAGGTCCCAAAGGATGTTTCTTTGTTAGAAAGCCAAACCTCCGTTTCCTCTATTCCTTGTAACCGATAGCAAACCTGGTGAACATAGAGTAGACTTGGCACCAAATGCATGACCTTGTAGCCTATTTCTTTTACAAACCAATTTCGTTTGAACATTGGAAGTCTGCCTTTGTTTTCTGCTAGATAACTTGGTAGGCAACTAATTGATTTTCTTGTGGCCAGATGCTGAGCCTACCCTGATGTTAATGAGACTTCACTTACACAAACAGTCTCAATGAGGTTAATAGCAACCCGTGTGTGCATCAAGTCCCTGATGCAGCTGTTCTATGCTGAGAAATGTTGGCAGTGGCTTTGTCTCAATCCCCACTTTGACACCCCACCCCCTTTCTTCCCCAGGATTGTGTGCATACGCTGGATATGGCTGGACTGCATAGTGCATACATAGAGGTACCCAAGCTAGCTTTGGTAACAAAAACAATAGCTATGTACAGCCACAAACCTGCTTTTAAGAGGGCTAATTGTAGTTCGGGTGGCAGAGCAGGCTGTCCAAATTGCTCTGCAGCTAACACACGGACTCATGTCCTGTTAAATGGCAGGATGGAAATTTCAAGAGCATTTTGAAACAAATCAGTCTCATAGTGATCAAAAAGCTGTGACTGCAGCCAGGTGGTTAGGTTGAGTTAAGTCAGGTATCTAGGACACCAAATAAGTGTGGCATGATGATTTGGGGCAGGTACCATACAGCTGAGAGGGTTGGAGAAGTATTGCAAGGATATACAGAAGTACCATCTTAAACAGCGCAAAACTCAGACACAGCAGAAAACGGCACTGGAAGTCAAGCTTCTGGCTATTACTGGCACATAATTGTCAGCTGGAGGGCTGCAGGAGCAGAAGCATTGTATGGCTGAAGCTGACCTCACGTTCATGGATGCAAGACTCTAAGCACCAACTGTGTCTTTTTATTTTTCTGTGTAGAGGTTAGGAACCTTGGTTGCTGGAGTCTGCCATCTCTGCAAACTAGTCTGAGTCAGTATCTGCAACATTACCTCTTCACTGTCTTTATATTTTCAGGGGATGATTTTTCTTGATTTACTWCAGATCAGGACATAATACCTGTGTGCTTTAAACGATTGCTGCCTAATAAGTTTCCGTGATTCTGAACTCCAGTGTAAAGTTTCTCAGCCATGAGGCTCTCCTTTGCAGAACTGGTGAGATTATTTTCATTGACAATGAAACGAGAGGTAAAGTTTAGCCTCCCATTTTGTTTGGTTTTGTGCCCACACCTCTGAATTGCTTCTGCAGTGGTTTGTCTGACAACGCAGCTGTAGAGACCAGACAGAGACAAGGAAGGCTTCAGCTATTTGATTGTCATCCAGCTGGCAATACTAGTGTTTAAGTTGGGTTTTGGGAGTTTTCTAGCTGATAAGTAGGTTTATATGTTTGAGTTTGATTATTCTAGGCTGACTGTTGTGTTTACTTCTAGTTAAAAAGTTACTTGAACAACCAGTTGCTTACTTTCACCGCATGCAGAAGTTCACGCTTTATTGGTAAATTAGCCATGTATTTCTTGTTTAAAAGTTCCAAAATATTCCCACATGCTGCTTGTCCTTGATGTGTGAAGCACAAGGAGAATGGCAAATTCAGGAAGCCACTTATAACAAGCATACAAATAAAAATTAAGAACTCATAAAGGACCAAATTATAGGCTAGAATTGTGATAGTTGGCTATCTTAATAAAAAAATACTTTTTTTTAATCATTTTAAAAGATTATCTGTGAAGACAATATTTTCAGAATAAATGCTATGTTTTCTATAGTAGTGAAGGAGCACAGGGAAAAAAAGAAAGCATGCAAGAAGCAGGCCTATTATGTTGCCTGACTTGAATTGTATACTTATCCTGAGGTTAAATTTGATCTTGATAGTCAGTTCTGCGATGAAGTAATTTGCTGTAGCACTCTGTTGCACTATCATTCGAAGAAAGCAATGAGGCTTTTTGACTGGTGTAGTCCAGCTTTTATAAAATGGGAAGCTAAAATTGCAGCTTTATTCAAGCCATCAGTAAATTTCAACTGTCTTAGCTGGCAAGAAAAATAATACAAATTCTAAAAAACTTGATAAAAATAGTTTTATGATACCATATGAGTGGTCAGCCCCTGATAACTACTGGTCAGTTTTCATGTAAATACTTGATATGAAATTAACCACTGTTAATAATTTAATAATCAGTCTAACTTTGATAAAATGCAGTCATTAACACCTACCTATTTTGTCTAATGCTGAGACACCAAGGTTCTTTTAGGTCGTGTTCCCAACAAGAATTTATTTTGTCCATTTGTCTCCAACTGCATATTCTTTGTAAAATCATAATAGCAGGATGTGGTTAGAACATCATACATGATATTATAGCTCTTAACAACAAGGCTTTTCCAGGAAGGGATGTTGGAGGCTTGTCTGATATAGTGCTTGTAACCATGCCCCAGCAAAAATACTGACATCTTGTCAGACTGGATGTCTGCAGTTAGCTTACCAATGAGAACAGAGGAGCAGTGAGGCTGTATGAATTGGTGGTCTTAACAGCTATTCTCACTGGTCTTCAGCAAAGTCCCTTGACCCTTCCTGGAAAGTTATGCAATAAGGTGCTTTTGTTTCATTAAAGCAAACAAACAAGTAAACCCCAACCAAACACCCCGTCAGTCTATCATTAACTTACTCGAAGTGCAGCAACAGAACTGTACTTTTCTGATAGAAAATACGGACTGTGATCTTGTTGCTACCGCACAAAGCGAATGTCACCTATTTGCAAAGTAATTCTTCCTACGTGTTGATGGCTTTGCCACTGAATTACTTTTAAATGAGATCCATTTTAAATGCAATCCACGTTCTTAATTTCCTCCTAATTAGTCTTCTATAGACATTATGTAGGTCAGCGGTCCCTCAAGATAGAGATGACCTGCTGCAGGAAGGCTAAATAGGACTCCAAGGTTTGTTCACAGGCCTCACAAATCTGTGTTGCTCTCCAGAGGGTTGGTTTTCTTTCTTTCTCATTACTTTGAAAAAAATCTTTGGTCCAAAGCAACCTTGAAAAACATAAGGTAAATGCAACCAGCTCAGATATCTGAATCTGTGAAGAAGCTAAAACCAGGTCTCAGAAATTAGCTGGGATTCATATGCCAGCTCTGTGATCTCTTTGGCAACTTCTGAATAGAAATTCTGCTCAGATTTCCCACTAGTGTTGCCCAAAGCAAAGGTTAAAGCAGAGTTCGTTGGGCGTGATGCTGAAGACAAACAATTTAAGATGTGTAAACTTGTAATGGGGGGGGCTTTTCCTGAGCCAGGGCTCAGTTGCTGGTAATTTGGGAAGCATTGCTGTGGTCATGTCAGTGTTTTGTGAGAACAGTTCAGCAAAGAATGAGGAGAGAAACTGCAAAGCTTTCTTTGCTTAGGCTTAGTCCATTGTATTGGACTGAGATCTCAGAAAATGAAATGACAGATAAAGCATCCCATTGCTTCACTTGAGTTTTACTTTGTTGTAAAAAACCTATTAAATGAAGAAAYTTACCAGAGCACTATATTGGAAAGAACCAATTGTTTGGTTGCTGTACTCGCATGAGGTGGGCCTCAGTGCTTTCTGCATGCAGCCAGGGACCTTACTTAACTTGTAGAAGCCATATCCTGTAAGAAATCAGTTCTCATTCAAGCGGTGTTTGGACAATGCTTGGCATGCAGGAGAGCTGATAGAGCTGACCAAAGTATGTGTGTGTTTATACAGCTTGTGCTTATCATGAGGCAGAACTTTTCCTTCACTACAATAATACCCCAGTGGATGCTGCTGTGCTGATGTACGGAGGTTTGCTGTTTCCTCTTCATTATGTGGTCACTCTGCCTTGTGGGCAGAGGCAAGGTACTGAGCTACGTGGACCTCACCAGGCCCAGCATGGCCATCCTTGTGGGTGCCTCCTGTGTAGCACAGGGAGAGGAGCTCAGAGAAGAGCAACGTGTTTGCCGTATGCTTGACCTAGTTACTGATGGGAAGGAAAAAATCTTTGAGGTTTTACTATGCACACTGGTGTTTTGCTTTCCATAGAGAGCAGTGGTGAGCCAGAGAGGCAGCCGTTTCAGCGGGTGAAATACAAGTAATGGTTACCAATGGCAACGGGTCTCCTGTTGACGAAGAAGCTCTTTTCCTGGTTCTGATGACCCACTGTAATATATACATCTCCAATCTGATATTTCCCTCCTCCCCATTCGTCAGATGAACTGTGGGTTTCAATAGCTACTTAAGATCCTGTGGTTGAAGTAGGATCCAGAGGTGTGTATGTTTATACTTAACCAGCTGCCATAGCAAAAGCTCTGTGGTTTGATGATCCAATTTAGTATAAATCACCACTTTAATGCTCAGTGATATATCATAGTGAGACATCAGCCTTTGAGAAGGGTCTTTGTGGCTGTTACGGTGCAGCGATGAGGCCAAAAATGCTTGCTGCTCTGAATAAGGATCATTATTAAGGTGGACTGACCTACTACTGTGTTCTACCAACCCTTGCAATCTGTAACACATCCTTTCAACAATCCTTGTTTAAACTGCATGCCTTGAAGCTACATCTTTCTTAGTTGCTGTACCAGACTCTCATGTAAACTTAGCACAAATGCTCTGTGCCGCTTCTTCAGAGCTGTTAATTGGTGCCRTGGCTTGGTCCTTGTTTTTTGCAAGAAAATCGTGGTGCATCATGTGCTTGCTGATTCAATTTGGGAGGGGGGTGGTGGTGAAAAACTCATTCGTTCCTTTTGAAGTAGATTTTACATTCTGCCCCATGTGCCATTTTTCCTGTGCTGTAACAGTTGGATTTCCAAACAGTGGAGCCTGGTTTGTCCAACAACTTTTAATGAGGGTTTCCAAAAGTTTCAGGCAGGAAGGCCTAAATATTAATGCTTCTAGGAAAACAAGAAACTTCCGCTGCGTGGAATCAATTTGCTATTTCCAGAGGTGCTGCAGCTTCTCAGATAAGAATTCTGTGTGTTTTTCTGTTTAGGAGCTAATTCAAGTTTAGCTACATCCATCACTAAGATTGTTGATAGTGTCTTTGTTGCCATGATGTCTAAAGATACTCATGAAGATCCCACATAATAATTTATTCCTGTCATTTGAGTATGAGGCAAAGTGTGTAAGAGAGAGAGAAGAAAAATAGATGAAGTCCGGGAAAAGAAAATTGAGATGTTTCTGTAAAGCTTGCGGAGGTGATGAATGCTGTTGCTGTAATATGCAAACAGCAAAACAAGTGGTTTGGCAGCCGCTGCAAAGCAATTTACCTTGCTGACCAATATCACCTCAGTTGCATTTCTGTGCTCCTTTTATGGCTTGCACACTCCTGCGGTTCCTAGTCTCTAGCTCTGCGCATGGGTTGGCCAGGGCTGTTTTGTTTCTGTTGGTGCCTAAAAAACGGCGTTGCACAACTACTTGTTACTAAAGATAATAGCAGCTCCATCATAGCTTTCGGATCCTCTGTGGGAATGCATAACCTCCTGCCCGTTGCATGCATGATGGTAGTAGCAACGAGGCTCCAAGATCCCCTGGGATTTTCCCAACCTGCTCTGGTTTGGGTGGGTATCAATTAGATATGTTAGTCAAGCATCAAGAGGACACTGTTGTTAGCCTGGACTTTAGGACACAGAACAAGTGAGAGCCCTCAGTCTGATCCAGATTTCACTGAAGACCGCTAAAACACTGATGTGGTCCCATCTACCAGGGAGGAGGCCATGTCTTCTGGCTGGACTGCATGCTCCATGGCATAAAACTGCAAAAAGCTATGATAGCAAGACCGAACCCTAGCTCTGTGGGAGCTGTACCCAATTTGTAGTGCAAAAGCTGCAACACAGCACTCGGAACGTGACCAATCACGTCTCGGATGCAGGCACTGCTCTGAGGTCCCATTAAAAAGGGTGGCAGGCTGCTCTACCCAGGACCTTTGGTCTGAGAGGATGGGATAGCCCAGCTGAGACTTTAGCAATGAAGCGTCCGTGGGGTGAAAATATCAGTCCTGTTCAAATCCCTGTAGCAGCAAAAAGTTTCATGTGCACTGTAAGATGGAAAGTGAATGAAGAAATAAAGTTCCCTCACTCCCTGCCTGCAGCGACGATGCTGGTTGGAGCCTGGATTGCAGTGCTGCCTCTGTGGAGCCTGAGCCGGGGCTGTTGGTGCTCCTGGACCTGGGAGCGTGGCACTGGTGCTGCTYTGAGCAGGCATAGCTGCTGAGGCTCTGCTGGTGAGTCCGAGCAGGCCCTTGAAATACCCCTATGGGTACACAGTGCTGCATCTCAGCTCCTGACACCGTTTTGTTAGAGTTGGAGGCAGCTCCAGCATCTCTCTATCAACGGCAGCCTAACTCTGACCAGTAGCCTGTGGATGTTAGTTAACTGGTATTCAGCTGTCCCTGTTCTGTGGGTATTGGTGGGCTTTTGGGGACTTGTATGAGCAGTAATAAGAGTCACCTGGGTTGCCCAAATGACTGTCAGTCAGGCAAGAACACCTGTATTTAATCTGGAAGGCCACCCCTTATCTGATGAGGAGAGCAGGAGAAAAGGATTGGGTAAAAATTGCTGGGTATGAAGGACGCTGTTGAAATGGATGGAAGCAGCAACCACCAAATACTGTGCAGCTCAGTGAGTGCTGGTTCACCATATGAAAATACTGGCTGGAGAAGATGAATTTTGACCTTAGGGTTTTGGTTCTTAATGTTTCCTCTGTGTGGCTCTTTATGCTCAGGTAAGACAAATCAAAATGAATATTTAATGTGCGTGTGTGTGGGCACAATGCTGGCTTGCAAAAGCCAAATCTACACTTCAGAAGTTTCTGTAGCAGTGTCCATATAGGGGAAAAAAGCATAGATGTTATAGGTGTTTGGTTTCTTTGTTATCGTTGCTTTCCACCTTTATGCGTGGCTAAGATGACTGTGCCAGCTGACATGCTCTGGTTTCTACAAGGGTTTTAAAGCCCCTGTGACCAACTGAGACAGGCTGTGTGTTTTGGTAGATCTCAGGAGTGATCTTTGACACAACTGATCACTTTTTCTGTTTGATGGATAATTGTGTAGGATAATAATGTGGCAGCCTTATCTCAATGGAGACTATTCGCTTGGCTAATTCTAGTCAATAAGAAGCAAGCTCCCTTTCCTGTGGTATACCACCAGCATTTCGTGTATTTTCATTGTTATTGTAGCAATGGTAAGCTGTCTCTTAACAGGAGTATTGAGTGGCCATAAAACTATGCATGTTTCAAAGAACAAATGTGTGTGCTTAAGTTTTTAAGCCAAGGTTAAGAGTGGGAAAGTGTAGCTAAATCTTTCTCAGTAACAACTATTTTGCATTTCATTTGGCAAGTCCCAGGTGTGTCTCAGACTAATTACTTCAAAATATGCTTGCTCACAGCTGTAGGCCAGCTGTGCAATGACAGCTATCAAATACTCAGAATTTAACAAATCTGTGCTGCTCAGCCTATGAAACCACATAATGCACAGAAATGCTTGATAGGAAACAAGTAATTAATTCTAATATTAAATTAAATGAAAAAGGAGTGTCCTGATTTGCAGCAGAGAGCTCATTGTCTTCAATCTACAAAGACTGTCTGAATTTTCCCCCCCCCTCTAAATTTTATGGTGGAGAACAGGAGCTATTCTGGATTTTGTAGCTTGAAAAACCTCGCTCTCCTCTTTATCTTTGTCTCTTCCAGTACCTTCTTCTCACATCATGGATTGTATTTAAGTGATTGTCATACCCTGTCTGCAATGCGAAAGAGTTTGCGGTGTCTGGCTTTCCACCTAACTGCTTGCTTTTCTCCTGTACCTCTTTGAGACCTTACGCAGTTTTCTGTTTTCTGCTTTTAGAGAAATGCTCTAATTTGGTGCTTCAGAGGTGCAATAAGCTATTTTAGAAGGGCACAGTTTGGACTGTTTCCCCTTGCAATAACTTGAAAATAATTGTCTTATATACTTTATATTTCCTGAGACCTGTTTTCTTCCCCTTGCTTTTTCCTCGGTGAGGAAGTATTTGTAAAACCACCACTTCAATTCTGTCTTTCCATATTGTAGTGACAAAAGAGATAGTCTGCATTAATGTCACAAAGTATCACTGAGGGGATTATTAGTACCTTGGTTCTGTTATCACAGCTGTAAATACTAGTTAAATTCCAGCAGAGGTATATTTCTTCCCGAAAGTGCAATGTGGTCAGATGTTAAAACTGTCGGTGATTCAGAACAAACTCTTCACTGTAGTTAAGTGTGATTGAAAGGATACTTGTGTGATTAGAACAAGCAGCTTGGGAAAACACCTTTGGAAATCATCCCTCGGAGGCGCCTTGCTGCATGTTCTCTGCAGCCTGCTTGGGAAGAAGGAAATAATTACATGGGAATGTTAGGCTGTCCGTCTGCACGCTCTTACCTCCACGCTTTGCTATACCTCTATGCTTTGCTCCTTCCTAGCAAACCTGACTTTTGCTGCACTTCAGAGCTAAGTACACTTTTGTATTCTTTGCAAAGAGAAAATCATAATTTTTGGTAGTAGGCTGAGAGTTGGCTTTAGCAAAGAAGGGTAGGGAGGTAAACTGTGGTATTTGCCTACGGTTGAAGARATGAGCTGGCTGCTCTGAGGGTAGGCTGAGCTGCTAATCCTTCCTTCTTGCTTGTACAGGCCTATGCTAAGATGCCTTTGGGCTGGCTTTGAAGGAGGACTGATTCACTGAAAACATCTGCTCCCATGTTCTTGCTTTCTAAGCAACCGTACCTTGTGGTGTGTCCCACATCCAGAAATTTGGATTAGGAAGAAGTAAAGGAAGGTTAAAAAGGCAGCGTTATGGTGGACTGGAGAATCAAGGAATAACCTTTCCCAGAGTCGTGGCTGGATGTAGTGCTTGGAACACATTTTTCRCGTAACTTCACAGCATCCCCTGCTCGATACTTCTGTTATGGAAGCTGCTCACCCCACCTCCCTGCTTCTTTGACTGTGCCCTGTCTGCACGTCTCCTGGCAAGTACCCAGATCATTTTGGAAACATCTGCTCATCTCTGACGTAGCATTGGCTTTGCTAATCTACAAAAGGATTCACTACTTCAACGAGAGGGTCTGTATATTTTTGTATGTGTAGAAATACACGGGGTGGGGGGAGAGCTAAACCAAACTCTTAAAGTATCAGAARGGCAGCTCCTACGGTGTGTGCCTGACTGCTCACACACTACACACACAAAACTGGGCATTGGAGCGTCAGGAGGGAAGAACAACTGAGGGTTACCTGTAATTCTGTACATTTGTCCTTCTCATTCTCAGATCTTTTCAAACCGAGGTTATAAATTGTCTTGAAAATGTGGTAGTAGCGTGAATCCACTAAAATGTCAGCAAGCGTGGAGTGAAAGGTACCTCCTGACAACATGCAGCCCAGCTCTCCCTTTTGCAGCCAACAGGAAGGAAGCTGAGTGCAAACACCCTGAGTTTGCAAATCCAAGCCTGAGGTGAAGCTGTCCCCTCCCGAGCCAGCTCAGGGTACGGCGGGAGACTGTATTGCCTGGGCCACCCCTGCACAAGACTCTCTGTATAGCGAGAGCTCAGGTGTGAAGGAAGGCAGCGCCTGCTGCCTTCCCCACGGCAGCAGCTGCTGCCCCCTACCTTAGGGGCAGGAGTAGGGAATGCCCTTACGCCCAAGACCTCTGCTGGCTTTTCCTTTCCTCCCAGCCCTGTCCTTCATCTGTTACATGTTGAGGAGGAAGAGGACTCTTTTCTCATTTTTCTGACCCATCCCTTCATCCTAAGGGAGTAGGGGTGGGGTAGATGGGTCTTTGTAGAAGGAGTACCTAGGGGACTTGTAGAGGGCTGCTGGTGTATTCCTCAAAGGAAGAGGATAAGAGTGAGTGATGGGAAGGGGGCTTTCTTCCTCCCTCGTGCTTTTAATCCCAGTGCCCTCTCCTCGCCTGCTCTGCATCCTCCAGGACACATTCTGCTGCTGCAGAAGCAAAACCAAACTTTGCCCCTGGGGCCGAGATGCCTCAAGTGCTGAAGTCTCCTTTGTGTGTCAAGGAAACTGTCCCACATAATAGCCTCTGTTTGGGGTGTGACTCTGCGTGGGTGTAGGTATTTCCCTGTGTTCTGGGAATTTTTAAACACTGGGAATATAGTATTACAGAAGAAAGATTGCTGGGAGGGACCTCCAGCAGTCGGTAAGTCCAGCCCCTTGCCCAAAGTCAAGAATGATTACAGCTAAGCCATTCCTGTGAGATTCTTGCATCATCTCAGTTGCAGAAGACTTGTAATCTTCCTGGACGCTCTCCCTGTATTTACCTCTCCATTAAAAACGTTCTGTTAACCTCTCTGTTACTTCTTACCCTATCCACTGCAGATCCAGAGAATGGGCGGTCTGTTTCCTTGTGGCCTGCAGTGACTTTTTATCAGTCTGAAGATGGTTATTGTGTGTCTCTTCTGTCTAGCCCTTCTCTAAGTACCCTGGAATGGATGAGTCTGGTTATTCCAGATGCATGCCGCAGGAGCGACTCTCTGGACTCGCTTCAGCGAGTTCTTACCTTCCAGGAAGGGTGTTGTGCAATACAGAATACCGTGCTCTGGCAGAGACCTCCCTGATACAGCATGAAAGTACACGGTAGAACATAATCTTTCCTAGCTGAAAGTTAAGCTGTTCTGCTCAGGAGAGAAGAGAGAAAAGGACTACTTTTAATTTTTTTTTTTTTTTTTTAAAGAAGTTAGAAAAAATATTTGACACAGAAGGGAGACAGGTTATTGTCATTTTTATTTAAGACAGCTTTGCAGAAAATCTTTTTCCTCCTCCTGATAGACATGGATCCATCTCTGATGGCATTGATCCGCCTTCAGCAGTGTGGATGTATTGGCAGATGAGAGTCAGGCACTGTAATGGCTCTGTGTTGTTGGCAGGATGTCTCCCTGAGGTGCTTCAAGGGGGGATGCTCCTGTCCTTGACATGATCTGAGCCTGTCTTCTCCCCAAAGCACAAGGCTGGCTTAACACTTGCTGACAGTTGTAAAAGGAATTAGTTTTTGCTTGCACACTAGGCGTAGGCTGTAACTGGTGTTGCTGTTACGCAGTTGAACTCTTCCCTGGCTGCAAACCTCTTCTTCCTACACAAAAATCTTGTCGTAGAAGACAAAAACATTCTTTATAATGCTGTAATGAACGTGAGAAAAGCGGTTCTCTTACTGCCAACCTGAAGTGCTAAGCAGTGAATTTCGATCAACTCAAATGCTCCTAACTTAATTGTGTCTGTTCATTAAAGCTGCATATAGGATCACAAAGCTTTGCTCTCTCAGAATGGAGCCTTCTTTTTAAACCTAACATACCACAAAATTTATCATACACAAGGAAAACACTATTTCTATGCAAACTTCTGCTTCTGTTTTTTTTCCATTCCTCTTGTTGTGGGGTTTTCCCCTGGTGTTTTATATTGTGCCTGTTATATTAGTATCTGAGTAATTCCTCAGTTTGCAATTGTCAGGCTGCGTTGGAAGTTAAGCCTTCCTGTGGGGCTAGGTGTTCCTCTAGCCTGCATGCGGATTAGGTACGAGCAAAGCAAAGGAAGGCTGGTAGGGTTTGCAGGCTATTCCTTGAATCTTGCCTAGCTGCCACCTCGGCCCTCCTAGGGGAAGGGCAGGTACAGTTCATAAACTGTGTTTGAGGAGGCAGTTACAGTCCTGAAAGAGATGCAAAAGGCGACACTGATGGAAGTTTTTGAAAGAATGCAATTTTCTTATAATCTCCCATGTTATACAATGTTGTTCATGTTCATAAAGACATAATAAGAAGGGCCACATCTCTACTCTTTGACATACAAAATGCTTCACTTCAACTGTACCAACAAGGCTCGGTGTCAGAGAGGCACCTAGGATACTATGAATGACCAAAACCTTATTGTTGTCGTTATCCTGAAATGCTTACATAATTGTCCAGAAACCACCTCTTGCTGACACTCCCCTTTTCTGCATGCTTCTAAGCAGCCTATTGAACTGGATTTCCCCCCAGACATTTTCAGTAAACACCAAAAATAGGTTTTTTCTGTAGCTGTGCCATGTGTGATTAAATAAGACACTGTACCTGTATGCCCATTTATAATGGTGGCACTCAAAGAGTAGTATTAGTTTCCCTCATCTTCTAATGCTTTTATAAATAGCTAAGAGCAAACATGTTTTTAATGTTTCTTTACAATAACCAACAACATTATTACCTCTGTTAAAGCATAAACAATAAAGCAAGTTAGAAGCTTTCATCAAAATATCTATAAGCAGTAAGGTGGAAACTTTTACTGCCTGGCTGCTGGGAGTGTGCATGCATACAGATGATTCAGCTGAATACTTGTAAAAATGTACATATAATTGCTCAACTTAATGAAATTTATGGGACAGTGAATGAAATATCTTGCTGTGGTCTAGAATAACTGTGTTTATGATGGCCTTCAGGAACCACGACTTCAGTTATATTAGAATATTCTTCTGACAAGTCATAGCTTCTTTTAAGCCAAAGGCATGGTATTACAAAAGGAAGATAGCCTTTGATTTAAAAATACATAGGAAAGATTTGGAGATGATCCCATTTGCATTTGGGATCTGCTTGCAAATGACCTGTGCATGCTGTGTCCTATTCACGAAATTGCTGTTTCTTTAATGACTTTTATAGAATCATAGAACCATAAGGTTGGAAAAGACCTCTAAGATCGTCAAGTCCAACCGTCAACCCAACACCACCGTGCCCACTAAACCATGTCCCTAAGCGCCTCATCTACACGTCTTTTAAATACTTCCAGGGATGGTGACTCCACCACTTCCTGGGCAGCCTGGTCCAATGCTTGACAACCCTTTCGGTGAAGAAATTTTTCCTAATGTCCAATCTAAACATCCCCTGGCGCAACTTGAGGCCATTTCCTCCTGTCCTATCGCTTCTTACTTGGCAGAAGAGACCGACCCCCACCTCGCTGCAGCCTCCTTTCAGATAGTTGTAGAGAGCRATAAGGTCTCCCCTGAGCCTCCTCCTCTCCAGAGTAAACAGTCCCAGTTCCCTCAGCCGCTCCTCGTAAGACTTGCTCTCCAGACCCTTCACCAGCTTTGTTGCCCTTCTCTGGACACGCTCCAGCACCTCAATGTCCTTCTTGTAGTGAGGGGCCCAAAAGTGAACACAGTATTTGAGGTGCAGCCTCACCAGGGCCAAGTACAGGGGCACGATCGCTTCTCTACTCCTGCTGGCCACACTATTTCTGATACAGGCCAGGATGCTGTTGGCCTTCTTGGCTACCTGGGCACACTGCTGGCCAGTGTTCAGCCAGCTGTCAACCAGCACCCCCAGGTCCTTTTCCACCAGGCAGCTTTCCAGCCACTCTTCCCCCAGCCTGTAGCGTTGCATGGGGTTGTTGTGGCCAAAATGCAGGACCCGGCACTTGGCCTTTTTGAACCTCATACAGTTGGCCTCGGCACATCGATCCAGCCTGTCCAGGTCCCTCTGCAGAGCCCTTCCTATCCTYGAGCAGATCGACACTCCCACCCAACTTGGTTTCATCTGCAAACTGAGGGAGCCCTCAATCCCCTCACCAGATCGTTGATAAAGATATTGAACAAGACCGGCCCCAAAATGGAGCCCTGGGGGACACTGCTCGTGACTGGCCGCCAACTGGATTTAACTCCATTCACCACAACTTTCTGGGCCCAGCCATCCAGCCAGTTTTTTACCCAGTGAAGTGTGCACATGTAGTCATTTTTTTAATGCTCTGTGTGTACCAGGAAGAGAGGTTGATGGTGGGAGGCTGTCAAAGAGTAAACCACTTGAGGCAGTGGAGTAGCAGAAATGTGTGAGAGTGAGCCTGGCCAGGTTTGTTGATGGGGAAGAAATAATGTGCAGTGGCACCTCTGGGAGGGGAGAAGAAAGGTCATGAGGCTGATATGGCTGGTATCAAACTAGGAGCTGCATGGAAAGTTGAGACAAATACCAGAAAACCTTGGGCAAGAAATGGAAAATGATGAGCAGCCTGAGCAAGGTTAGGACAAGGGAAACTGAGCTGTAAAATTGCTGTTGTTCAGAAAATGAGCCATGAACTATGCAGAAAAGGCTGGACTCCTATAGGGGTAAGGATCCTCTGCATGATTAATGTCGTGGGGAGAGGGGGAAGCAGAAACTGGGAAGTAATGAATGGGGGAGTTTGTTGTGTCTTGTCTTGGGATTAGTGTTCAGGTTATTCAGCGAGAGCAATTACATCTCTATTTCCTTTAATCCGATAGATGCCTCTGAGCAGGTAAGATGTCACAACCACAGGGGCTGACTGAGGGAGGAGAAAATTTGTTAATATGAAAGGAATCTAATGGCTCTACACTAGGCCCAAGGAACTATTATAGTGAAGGATGTTTGCCTCTTCAGTTGTCTCTCATATTTCTATCCCACTGTTGCCCTTCCGAGGGCAGGAAGGATGTCCCTGAGCTGTCCTCTCTGAAGCAACAAAAATCAATTTTGTCCCATGTTGTTGGAAAGGTCAGGACTAGCTCTTCTGAAAGGGCTTCAGATTTATCTGTCGCTAACCAGATATGATGACTATTCTGGGAGATTATGGACCTCTTCAAGCTCTCTACATCTTCAGGAGACCAGCTTGGGACCTTGACATTTGTGTATATTTACCTCTGGAAAGTATTGCCTTGCAAAACAAGATTTTTATCAAGAAAGGTGATAGAAATATAATGGGTACACAGTCAGGAATACTTTGATGTAACAGTAGCCTGAGGAGATAAGACACGTGAAATGCTTCTAGAGCTTTACACGCAGATTTGAGAGAGGATTATTAATGGATTTGAAAGAGAATTACTGATTTATGCCTGTATGTTTTCTTTCACTACAGATATCTGATATGCTACCATTAATATTTCAGTCTATTTTTAGACAAAACAATGGTACGGATAGGCAGCTGGTCTGTAATTATTTGTAAATGCGATAGTAAATGCAGTCAACCAACAGTTTAGAGAAAAGCCTATGGCTGCATGCCATTGGAAAGACAGTGAGGTGGTGAYGTACCCATTTCCTTGAGACGTACAGGTTTTGACACTAGCTAGATACTAAAAAGCAGAAGTCATCAACAGTATGCTTTGTTGCATTCTCTGAATTTTTCTTAATCTCTAACATGTCGCTACTCTGCCTGTGCACTATCCAAGCAGACATATTTCTATTGCTATCCCAGTGACTCTGGRTTCCTCTGGGGAAAAAGGGCCGGACCGCTCCAATCTCTTACCTCTTTTTGCAAGTAAAATGCTCCTCAGTGAACACAGATTTGTAGCAGCAGAGACGTACATGCGTTCTCCCTCCATTTGCATTTTAATCATATCTGGAAAACAAAACTTCAAATAGCACTTCACAATCTCTCTTAAATAATTAAAAGAATCATTTCTATGTATTGTTGAAAGATATGAGGAATCTAATTTAAATCCAATTTCAGCTGGCCCATGGTTCCTTTTAGTGTCCCTCTGGTACTCACTTATCTGTTCCAAAACTTGGTGAAATTCTGTTGAATTGCTTCTTTTTTCTCCTTCTCTCTATTTTACACTTGGGTCTTTTTCTGACACTGTCTTAAAAGGAGCAGTGCAGAGGACTACAAGATCGTCCTACTGATTTCAGTGAAGCACTTGAATTATCTCAGAACTGCTGCTTTTATTGGTAAAAGGGTATACTAATAGATAAAGCTGTAAGTCCAGCGTACTCCATAGTGCTGTGCTTAGCGACGGGGAAAAAGGCCACTGAACATAAAGTATTGCTTTCTGTAGATATGCRTTTTATATCTTTGTAGAGCAGATTTGGTGCTGCTGCGCTTTCTACTTGTCTTTTTGACACGTGACTGTCAACTGCGTGTTTTTGATCTTTACATCACACCTGCAGAAAGCAGCGTCCAGGTTCTGTGTTTCGGTGAGAGGTGGAGGAGGAAGGAGGTGCCTCCTTCAAAAGTTTTTATCTCCAGCAAAAAGGCAAACTGGTGTGTGTGTGAGTGATGTGGTTTTGGACAAAAACTGTTGTCTCAAATGGATATTAGCATAGGAAACAGTGGAGAAGGGGACAGTTGCACACTGCTGAAGTACTACAGCCTAAAGCAAAAGCAGTGGGTGTGGTTGGTGTTAGGGAGGGAGATAGTGCAAGATCATTTCGGTCAAATAACTGAAAACTTGCCACATCATTGAACTCGCATAAATAATAAAGTGAAAGAGGTTGGCTGGGCAGCTGAGAGTTGAATATGGACAAGACCCTTGTACTTAGCTGGAAGTATTTCTTATGTCTAAGTTAGATTCACGCAATGAAGAGAACCGTGCCAACTCGATGCGAGGGTTGCCATAAGCGCGTCATATTATCTAACTGTGAGGTCCTGCGATGTGCGTTTTCCTTTGGTGTCCCTACTTGAACCAACGAACCGAGTAAAGCTTTCCTGGAACTGCTTCCCAGCTTGCAGAGCTTGTTTCCAGCACACTGTAGTTCTCGATGAAGCAGCTAAATTTCAGGTAGAGAGGCAGGGAGGTCTTTTCTTCTAAATGTGTCCCAATCTTTCTGATTGGACTTTGTTTGCATGACCCCAAACTCAGTGATGAAATACCTACTCTTGGCATCTTGAAAGCTCTGTACATTCAGAATTAAGCTCCCAGCCTCAGCATGGTGGTTTAAGGTGGTGAAGCGTGAGGTCTTGGCTCCCTGTACAGCCAGCGGAGAGCGAGGCACCACAGGGTGGTATGTGGGGAGCCGTTTAAAGCTGGCTGTGGGAAATGGAGTGGATCTGAGCTCTGCCCTATCCCTGATGCTTTTGGGTGCTTGTTCTGAGGTTGCACATTGGACATCGTGGGAATCAGAGCCCACGGTTCTCTAATAACAACTGCTAAACAAGCAAAGCTCTCCAGTTTCAGAGCAGAGCTGCCAGAGGATTGAGCGGCAACTCCCTTGGGCATGGGCTCGGGATTATAGATGTGAAGGTTCAATTCACTTGTAGGCTTGAGTCCTCGCTGGCTGTCATCATCAGGGAGCCCCTGAGAATTGTTTGGGGCACCCATGGTGGCTTCTGCACGTGATGGGACATGCTCTTTTGAGTTACTGGCAGTTCTAGTTCTCTGCCTCTAAGACTTTTTGTCTTCCTAGTTTTGCCTTCCTGTCATTTGCAAGCAGGAACTACTGTTGTACATCGCATCACCCTCAGGGAATTGAAGGTCAGATTCTACTTTCTGGATGCTAGTTGCCAGGCTGTTTTGCTGTAGCCTCCTGTGTTGCTGATTGGAGAGTGGACAGGGCTGCCCTGCCTGTCTTCCCCGGGAGAGCTGTCAGTGTGTGACAAGGGAATGGTATTGGTAAAACGATGCAGGTGAGGATGCCACTGCTTTTTTTGGACTGCAGTAGCATCTCAGTGGGAGCTGCATGCCACGGCCAGGGAGGTGGGTGACCTGCATCATCACAAGCCCTGCTGCACAGCAGTGTGCGCACATACAACTTGTGTGTTTGCCGGACTGCTCTCCTGCAAGCCCAGCTAACAAAGGGACTTGAGCTTTGAAGTAAGGGATCGGGTTCTTGCCCTGAGTCTCTAAGTCCCTTTTCAAAACATGATTCAGACTCCTGAGTTATACAGGCTCTTGAGAAAACAGTTTCGTTGACTGGGTAAAATCTCAAAATGTCAATGTATGAGGCCTCTTATTTTGTGACGTGTTCTGCCCACCAGCACACTGCTGTTCTCAAGTAATTGCAAAGAATATGGGCTCATATGCTGGTTGTTTCCATATCTTATGCCAAGAAAGGGGAAAAACGGGGGGGGGGAATCCTGTGTTTCATCCAGGGGACAGGTGAGGAGAAGGAAACCTGCCCCTAAAAAAAAAAAATGCGTTGCCAAAATTCAACTTTGTGAAAACTACCTCTCTTGGTTCACTGAAGGGATTGATGAAAACCATCTGAATTTTGCTACATGTGTAGCTGTATGAAATGCTGTGAAAAACAGTGCAAAAAAATCCAAGTGCTGAGGTTTCTTGAGTGTTTTCAGTCTGTAGAGAGAAAGCACAGCTTGCGCTGGGGCAAATGTATCTGCTCACTGTAAAGCCTAGCTTAGAGAGTGAATAGTTTTAGTACATTGGAGCAGTCTCCTCATGCCCCACAAAATAAAAACAAACTCTGGGATGCAACTGGGACAAGCTGGTGTTTAATAATTCCTGGATATGGAGCTACTACTCCAGAACTAGCAGCTGCCAGAATTTTGAGATGTGGAATCAGACAGGTAACGAGAAGTCCTCTAGCAAAACTTTGCCTTGTTTGTTTGTAGTTTTTGTTGTTTGAAGGGGCGATGGACAGGACATGACATGACAACACAGCTGCCCTCCTCCTCCAAAAAAAAATAAAGTACTATTTTAGTCCTCTCAAACTCCTGACATAAAGGATTTAGGAGGATGTAGTTGTATGTTTTGATCACCCCCCACACCTTTTCCTGTGCTGCTTCTAACCTCAGCCACGAAGTCTGCAGTGGAGAGCGCGAAGCAGCACATCAGATGGGGATAAAAAGACTGGCTCTAGAGAGATGAACAACAAGCAGGAGGGAAAGATGAGAGGGAGGGGAGAAATAAAAGGAAAGGTGTGAGAGACAGGCAAGCGGGGGTGGGAAGTGCAGTTAAAAATGGGCAAAATTGTCAGGGGCTGAAGGGTCTGTTGCACTGAAGAGGGCTGAGAGGGAAAACCTGAGCCAGGTAGAAATCTTTATAATAGATGTTATTTTACCTTCCAGCTGTTCTCACCAGTAAATACACGGTTGTAGGCAGACAGATGAAATAAAGGCTCCATCGGCTGCTGAGGCTCCTGCCAACCCATCCTGAGCAGCTCTCGGGAGTGGAGACTTACAGTCCGATGTAAGCGTGTGAGGAATGGGATGAGAACAATAAATAGCTTGGTTTTGTCTCTGATTGAAATTAGAATAAAATGCTGGCCCAGAGATGACAGACGAGCGTAACTCATTATGCTATTCAGACCCACTTTTGTTTTTCACATTTAATTGTATGATAAAGCAGCGGGATGCTTATGGAAGCATAAGAGGCTTCCAGAGAGGGCTCTGGCAAAGTATGCAATCCTGGATGTGAAGCAGCAAAACTGAGAGAGGTTGTGCATAAAAATCTAGTGTTACGATACCTACTTTCCTTTTTCTATATCTTCCATCATTTCTGACTTCTGAAAGCTGTCTCGCTGTGGTAGGTTGCTTGGTGCGGGTGTACCAGCAGATCAGAGTACTCAAAGGATTAAATATCTGTACTTGATGCTTAGCAGGCAAGTGAGATTTGTGAGCTAGTAACTTGTTTGCACGGAGTTCCCTTTTGGGCAGTGTCAGGCTCCAGGGCTGCCCATCTAGCACCTTTCGGGAGCTCTGTGTTAACAAAAACAGAAACTTGTTTTTGAACACAGAACACGTACTTAATAGAACAATCCTTAATTTCAGGGCTTCTCTGAGACGTGGGATCTTTGTCTGAATTCTTTTGACAAAAGAAAATTGAGGGTTTGTTTTTTTGTTTTGCTGTGTTTTTGACTAGGGCTCCGCTAATTAAGTAGCAATTTAGTTGCTTACACTTTGAAGTTTCATTCATTACCTGTCCTGTGTTAAGTCAACAAAAGGCTACATCTAAGGCAGTGAGTCTCAGGCCATCACTTTTTTGGCTGCCTAATTAAATGTAATTACTTTATTTTGTGCCAGGGTTCATACTTGTAACATTGCCTTGTAATAATTTAAATTGCATGTATGCTGCCGGGGGACTGTTTGACGCCAGAGAGGAGACGTTCCTGCTGTCCTTCCTTGCAATAGCATGCGAGTCAAAAGTACAGAGACGTCATTTTCCTACCTACTTATTAGCTGCCCTACAGGAGAATCGCCAGTAAGGCACTCATTTTATAGGGACAGGATGTATAACGGACCCACTATTGTGCCTAAAAATAGCCCATGTTTGGGACATGCTGGGATTAGCCACAGAGGGAATCCTAGACATTTAAAAGTGAGTGACCTTCCCATGGCACATGAGCTTTGTATCCGTTCTCTTTTATTTTATAATTATGACAGATCAAAAGCATTACGCTGCCACTCATTATCTCTTTAGAGGGATTTGAAGAATTACTGTCCTCTTGACAAGCAAAATACTCCTGCTGCTTCTATTTGTTGAGATCAAGCAGCAAACACAAAAATCACCTGTATTTCATTTTTCCCCTCATGCATTAGGAAAAAGGTTGTTGCAGAAAGAGTAAATGAGTAGCCCAGCACAGTTAATGAGCTCTGGTAAAGCTCCCTGACCCATGGAGTTAAGTACAAGCCCRTCTGAATTTTGAGTCAGACTTTAATGATTAATAATATGGTAAATCTAGTCTCACTAGCACTAATAATAGGGGTCGCCTTTGGCTCTTTGTTGGCCACTGAAATGCGCGCATCTTCGTGGCGTGTTGGAGCCCTCCCTTTTTGTCAATGGTGCCAGCAGGTCTACAGTGAAGCAGTTAAAACTAATGTGAGATCTTAAGTCTCTCAAGCTGCATTCAAGTTTAAAGACGGGGTTGGGGGGGGGCGGGAAGCCAAACAACTTCTGGCTTTCTAAGGGCTAGATAATTTGTGGAGTGTTTGGAGGAACATCACAAAGAATACAAATGGAAAAACAATTAATCAATTTAATGTAAAAGACGGATGGGAATGTTTCTTTCCAGAAGCAATGTCATATCAGTATTAGGGTACAAACAGGAAGCAGGAGTTCRTTTATAGTGTATTTGGTTCAATATCAAATGGCTTGGTGGGGGGGAAGACTCAATTTTTATRGCAGTTTTGTGAGGGGCAGCAAGATAAAAATCAAGCGTGCATGTATTTGCTGTGGGGTTTTGGTTTGGTTGTTTTGKTTTTTGTTTTTTGTTTTTAAATACTGTTAAGAAAACCTGATTCCTGCTACATACCGTTTCAATTTAAACACCTTTGGAGATTCAAGTGCTGGCTATGCCTGAGCTAATTCTTTATCTTGCTGCATGCGCTTGGCATCCAGCCCACTAAGGTTATCCTATCTGTGACAGAGAGCACATGTCACTTGCAGAAAACAGTGGGAGATACCGGGAAAATGTTTGCTCTTTGATTGTGGTAGTAGGTCATCAGGATTTTAGTCTGTTTCTTAATCTGTGGGAATATGGGGAGGGGGGACTACGTTCAGCTGATCCTCTTTTGTGTTTAGGACCCCCATTATATGTCGTATCAAGACAGTGTTTTATATGAGGGATGAGGATGTTCATCTCCACAGAGCAGGCCAGACAGCATGAAAAGCATTTCGGTTTTGCCCCAGTGGGTACATAAGCTAAACCATAAAATTTACTTTTCTCTTTTAACTTACGTTTACACCCACTTACAGCCCTGTTTGCCATCTCATGATGGCATAAGCTTATTGAAATAGGGAGCCTATCAGTCTGTGTTCGATTTTAGACGTAGGGATATCATTAATGATTAACTTCCATGGAATATCACTTTAAATCAGGTCCATTTAGAACATTCACTTAGAATGTTGCAAACACGGAGTCCTCAGACTCAGACGTCTTTAGCAGGCTCACGTAACCAAATTCATTTAAGGATGAGGTAAACAAGATTGTGGCAATACAGGCAAAAAGTCTTTATGAACACCCACTGCAGAGCGTCAGAAGCATGCTTTGCATGTGACTAGTGGTTTGGTTGGAGAGGAACGTAGAGCCATGCCTACTACCGATGAAAAAGCTTGAAACACATGGAAAATGCTCCTGCTCAAATTCTGCCTCTTGTGAAGCCCTCTCCATGCTATGCTGGCACTGCCAGGGAGATCAAACTGCATTAAAGGAGTAGCGGAGGGCTATCTTCATAGCTAAGATTGTACGGCCTCCTAAACCAGCAGGTCCCCGGTTAGGTGTGTCTGCCCCTACAGAGATTATGGGCTGTGGAAATTCAGTGGCAGAAGTAGAGCTTGTGATCTGCAGYGGGGGCCACTCGTGACGAGCAGGCTGAGATGGTCTATCTTGCCTCCTCAGACGGGCGGTCTTAGACRAGCAGGCAGGTGGCAGAGTTATTTAAAGCCAAAGAAATGAGGAAAAGCTGAGAGCTGATATAAAATGTAATCTGCTCTGTGTTTTCTTCTCCAAACTGTAACAGACCTGTCTTAAGAGAGATTGAGGCGGTCCCCATCTAACCTCCACATTTCTCRCCCCTTGCTCTGCCAAGGTTCAGGGCATCCGAGTCTGGCTGTGTTCTGCCAGAGAATTACAACGGAGAAGAATTTGTACATTGTACAATAGAAGCTAAAAAGAAAGAAACCACTTGTGTGGGGATYGTGAGCCGGTCTTCCTCTGTTTCTGCAAAAGAACAAGTATGAATGACCCAAGTCACTAAGCAACTATGCAGCATGTTAAAAAAAAACCAAAACCCAAACAAACCCAAACATGGAAGTGTGAGCTGGCTTAAACCAATGCATGATGCTGCATGTTTTACTACAGCTTAGATTAACACTCACGTTCCAGATTTGCTTCCTACCAGACGGTTTCAAGCACAGCTTTCTCTTGTCGTAGTGCTCTCGGTGGGCTCTTGCAGGATGACTGGCAGAGTTTCTTTTCCAAACTGAAGAGTCTCAGGCTACGCTGTCGTTCCTCGTCCAGGAGCTGTTCTGTATTTTTGATAAGACTGCTCTGACTTAGTCCCCCCAGCACTACCTGTTACGGCCTTTCTTGAGATGAGGAGACCAGAGTATTCAGGTTGTGGGTAAACCATGGATTTGGCAGCATAATGATATTCTTGGTACCATTTGCTGTTTCCTTCCTAATAGTTCCTAATGTTTGAATTGCTTTTTGACCTCTAATGAACACTGAGATGATGTTTTTGTGGACCTCTTGACTATAACATCAAGATTTGGTAATGGTCAGCTCAGCTCTCGCTATTTCTGTGTATGCAGTTAGAGTTTTTTTCCCCTTATGCATCGTTTTACATGTATCAGTGTTGAACTTGATCTGAGATTTTACTGCCCAGCTTTTCAGTCTCATATGGTCCTTCAACAATTCTTATCAGCCCTTATTATCTTAAATTGCTGAGTGTCGTTAGCAGACTTTCTCATCTCTCCGCTCAGATCATTTTGTTAGTATGTTGAATAAGGTTAACCATTCCAATATAGTCAGGGCAAGTCAGTTTGCGCATAAACTATTTGTAAGACGGTTCTTACATTGGGTGTTAGTACTGTGTGGCTCCCTTAACGCTACTTGGATTATTACCCACCATTACATACGAAAGAGTTATTTGGACCCAGCATGAAACTGTGAGGCCCTAAGAATCTCTCCACCAGCTGTGATCCTGTTGAGAGCAACAGATTCGAATGGATTTGGGAGAAGCAGTCACATCGTCTCCCTCCGATAGACTTCTGGGCTGTGTATAGACAAGATGTGAAGCCAACATTCAGATCTTTGTTTGCCAGGAGCCGATGAAGCTCAACTTGAACATCAAAAATACCAAAACAAAATACTTCCAGCCCCTGTGTCCTGTTATCAACAGATGGTATTGATAGGCTGTTCCACAGTAAAACAACAAAGGTCTAACCCAGGGTCTTTAACAAATTGCCAGTGGGGAAGAGGGGAAGGAGGAGAWAGGAAGAAGAAAGAGGGTGCCTTTAAATAGAAAGGGAGGAAAGGGAAAAGATAATACTTACAGTTTTATAATTGCACAAGTCCTGGGGCCAGCAAGAAAAAGACTCCGTCCTATTGGAGACCCACAAATGGCAGCAGAGTAGGAGAGCGAGGAGAGGAATGGAATTGCTCACAAAATTTTGAAGCCTTTCCAATATTGGAAACCTTGAAGGATATCGGGGGAGTACCAAACCACTCAGCAGCAAGTATATAATGTAGGTTAATTCAGTTTTCTTGTACGTGCAGCAAACGTCCCCAGATCTGTTGTTGTCGCGTTCCGTTTCAAAAGGGGAACTACGTTTTCTACAAAATGGTCATTTAAAAGTAGCTTTGTCTTTCTACCAACTCTGAAGTTCCGCCATTTAGGGAGTTCAAAGCAAAAAGCTGTCACCTAGTCCTGAGAATAGGGAAAGCAGCACTACAGCAAATTGCAGATGGGGAAGCCTGACATAAGAACTAGACAGATAAGGTGGGACTGTCCTCTAGACCAGACTTAGCTGATGCTTTGATAAACATCACATATCTGGGAGGAGCCGGTGGGGTGTCTGCAAAGGCAAGTCAAGTCTCACATTTTTTGAGCTCTTTGAGGGAACCCCATTGCTGTGTGTGTCCCGACTCCCAGTTAATACAGATTTTGAAAAAGTGTTTGGCAATTAAAGGTACTGTGGGATGAGAGGGAAGGTRTTTACATGGTGAGTAATTAGTTAAAAGACAGGAAAAATTGAGCAAGACTAAGTAACCAGCCTTCAGAAAGGAGAGGGATCACCAGCAGGTTGTTCAACGTTCAATATACTGAGAAATGAGTGGGAGAACCATATGGTGATGCAGTTTGTTGATGATACCAAGTTTTGCATGGGAATAGGGCTGAGAACCAACTACGATGGGCTGCAAACTGACGATGAGACTAAATGACTCATTTGACTAGACATACAAAGCAGCGAAAGTGGCAGTACACGAGAGGGTGGGGGAAGTGCTCTCATCTTTACACACAGCTCTAAGCTGACTCTTTCCACCTCGGTTATAACTAATAGTACCGTGAAAACATGGGCTGAGTGCAGTAGCAGTCGAAGGAGGAAATCGAATGTCAGGAGCGGAGATGACTATAACACTATGAATCTGTTGCAGGTCGGTGTAGAGCAGTCTGTGCGGTTCTGGTCCCATCATTCCCGAAAGGATGTGGGCAACTGGAAAAAGCCCAGAGAAGGCTGATGGGATAATCAGAGGTTTGGCGTGACTTCTGTATGGGCAATGACTAAATAAGAGGACTCATCAGCCTGGAAAAACACTCGGGAGGATATGATAGAGTTGTATGAAACAAGGAGTGTCGCAAAGAGGATGACTGCAGACCAGCTGTTCAGTGCCAGTATAACTTTTTTTTTCCTCTTCCCTTTGTAACCAGGTTTCCCAGTTTTGATCAAGATCTCCAAGTTTGGTCTCAGTCTGCCAATCTCTTTTGCCCATGAGTGATGGCACTGCAGAGCGGAATGGATCACAGGCAAAAAGCTGGTATGTCTGTAAGCGTTTTAAGGTTCGGTGCATACTTTAAAAACCCATTAGCTGAAATACTGTCTGTACTTTTATGCAGCAGAATGGCAATGTATCGGTCTCAGAGCAGTTGTGGAAGAAAGTACTTAATAATATTGAATTTTCTTGCCTTTAAAGTTGAATTACAATGCTATACTGTCGTGGCTTTGCATTTTACAATACAACTCTAAAAATACTACACAAACACTTTAAGATGCTTTCCTTATGATTGTAATGTCTGTCTTGGCAAATGGTGTGCATTATAAAGATATATTGTAGCTGTATTGAAGGTACATGTTACACCAAAAAACCCCTCATTAAAAACAGATGATGTATTAATTATAAATGGATGTTCTTTTTGAAAACTGAAATTGCTCTTAAAGCACCTATCAAAAAAGTTCAAGTAACAAACCCTTTTTTTGCTTATGTATTWCATCCTCCTTATCTATAGGGAAAAAAGAAAAATCCAAACACTATAGGGGTTCGAGCTGTAATGCTGTTGCTATTTTCTTGATGCTTTCAAATAACTAAATGTTGCAAATCAAATTTTGGTGTGCTGCATAGGGAACTCTGCGTTCTCTCTCCCTAAATAGCTTTTGCATCTCAAATTTACTATTGCATGTCAGAATAGCTTCTTCAGAGGGGGGTGTGTGTGTATGTGTGTGTGTATATATATATATATATAAAAGAACAAGGTGGTGCATGGAGATCTGAGAAGAAATTCTGAAGAGTAGGTTAAGTATTTGAACTACACAGTCTGGAGGTTGTGATCATTTAAAAATATGTCTTGGGGGATTATAAAGAACCTTTTTCGGGTATAAGGTAACACTAGTAAACAATGGTTAGCAGAACTGCTGAAAATATTGAGTCCATTTAATCTGCAGGAGAATCCTTTGAAATCCAAGAAATGTATCATAAGGGTTGCTGTGAAAGTGGGGTAAGAACATGCCAGATTTCCTCTTAGGCAAACACTTTGTTCCCAGTCAGGCAGACTGGATATTGAGCATCTGAAATAAAAACAGTGTCTTCCTAAGCCACCGTCAGCACCTGACTCACTCCGTCGCTCCACGTAACTGGGATGCAGTCATGTGTCACATGTGTTCAGTCATGTGGTTTCTCCTTATTCAAACCCCTTCCTTAATCCACGCTACTCTGAATTCTTTATCCTTTGATGAACTGTAGTTGTCACGCTCTTGATTTCTCTTACTGTGATTGCAGTGACTTGTGTCACCTTGCAGCATTGTAAGTGCTGCAGTTTTCTCTCTTGAGGGGCTGGCTGTCTTACCACCTCTGTGCCTCGGACGCTTCCATCTGTGACGTTACCGCCCAAATTCTTCTTTCACCTCTGCTTTCCAGTGCAATCTTTTTTAGCCTTTGAGGTTTTTGCACTTTGAGTTGTCTCTGACATAAGGCCCGTTTCATGCACTCCCAGTCCCTCTTTCCCATACGCGTTTCAGGTTCTACTCCGAACTCCTCCGTTATGTCCATAGTGCCATCCAGGACCACTTGTCACCTTCTTATCTTCTTGATAGGATATTGAAGGGGAAAAAAAAAAAAGTAGGTCAGTTTGCGTAGAACACTTCCTCTGAATTTGTCTTTTCAAGCTGCGTTTAGTTTTTCATGAACGTGAAAAGCTATGCTGATGACGGAAGGCCTGGCCTGTTTCCTAGGTAAGCTCTGACCAAGTTTTACTGCAGAACGATGCAAACATTTATAAGATGATACCCCATTTTGTAAACACTCGGAATGACAGAGAAGACCTACTGTAAACTGAGCCAGAACAGAAGGATGGCCATTCAGCGACTGACTACATGTTTTTGCTGTCATCTTCTCATTTCAGCTAATCTCTGGAAAGCGAAGGTGTTTCAGCAGAGCCATCTGTAGTTACACGCTTGATCGCTGTGTGAGCGTACGTATGGCCAATACTTCTGTCGTTACACTGGGATAGATACTGCATTTAATTAGCCACTACTGCGCTTTGTTGCTTCGGCAGCTGCTGGGGACAGTTAGCGATGGCATTGCTCTAGGCTGGGAGGGAAGTGAGGAAAGAGGTTGTTCCAGTAAGTGCCTTGCCTCCTGTTTGTAGCTTGGCCCGTTGCATCTTGCCAGACACACAGACTCCTCCAAGTACTTTCACAATCATCTCTTGTCTCTTCAATTACCACTTCCTCCTCCCCCTGCCTCTCTCTTCCGTTTGACCTTCTGGTAATTCCTCCGGCGCTAGTTCAGAACGGTGCAGTAGGCTATACTACCCCCTCCAATTAAAGATATAAGTATGTGGCACGTTAGAAGTTACCTAACAAGCCTCTAAACCCCCCCTCAAATGAGAGCCCGCAGTCTCATTGATCTCRCTTGACCCACTGCGAATCCCAGAGTTTCGCAGGCTGCAGTTAACTGTCTGTCAAAGCAATTTCAGGTTTTTAGAACTTCGCTGTTGCTTTGCTTTTTCACTTTGTGCTCCTGGCAGCCAGGAGTAGTAGGCTTCTTATACTTCCAGATTTAGGCACGGACTCGTTTCCCAGGTTCACGTATTGCACTYGGGGTTTATTTTTAATTCATAAAGACCACTTGATGTAACGATCAGCAATCAAAGAATACACAATTATCACTCTTGCAAAGTTTCCTGTGCCTCTGTAATTAAACCAACAAATTAGTTAAAGGCTCCAATGCGGAAGAAGATTGGTAGACTGTGGTCAAGACACACATTTACGGATTTTCCCTTAAGCTGCTTTTCTTGAGGCAGCTTTGATAAAGACCATATGATATCAATTATCATTAACTCTGTGTGGTTTCTCTGCGTTTGGAGCTCTCAGACGTTAGTAGACAGGAGCCCTGTGTTAAGTCTTTAATGTATAACTGGTATTTATGCTGCATAGCCTATTCTCGTTTTGATTTGTCAGCTGACATTTGAAAGGGAAGATTTGAGACAATTTATATGCACAGGCTGTGGCCTGTTGTGCTGAGTGACACTTCCTCCTCTGATCTGATTTGACAGAGAGCTATTCTAACAGCAGCAGCAACATAGCCTAAATGCCAGATTCAAAAACAAACATTTTAATTACACCTCGTGTTCAGTTACTGCCTGAAAAATTGAAGGATGCGTTTTGTTAAGGTGTCACTGCTTGAGCTTGACAACMAAGTCAGCATGATTTAATAAACTGATTTAAATCCTCTCTTCAGAGCGCGCACACTCGTATAAAGTCCCTAAACATCAAAGTCTCTCTTGTCTTGAGCTCTGTTCTACAGTCCGTCAGTGTGAGCCTTCCTTCACAGGCAGCAGAAGGAATTCAGCAAACATGTAGTTGTGATTCATTCTTAAGATCTTCAAATATGTGGATGAGTCACTGATAAGTACATGTAAGTTGTGCTGACCAGATTTAGAGTGCAGCAACCAGCACTGGAAATTACAGGATGTAGCTGGGAACAGATGAGGGAGCCTGAAAACTCTTATAATTGAGGAAGTACATATGAAAATCCACAGCAGCCTGGAGAGTTCATTTCACTGGGGGGGGTGGGGGGAAGTCTACATAATTCATTTTACTGGGATTTACAGACAAGTTTAGGCCTGATAGTTCACAACTCCTCTTTGCTACTTTTTCAGTTTGGGGTTCTCAACAATTTGGGGGGGGGGGGAAGGCAAACAAAAACCCAACCCTGAAACGTCTGTCTTCTGTAACTTTTTGGAATCCGAGKTGAAAGGCTGCATGTGCTTGGCAGTATTGGCTCCTATGTTAGCTGAACTTTATGTCCATGTCTGATCTGGATGCTGTGAGCTGGGGGGGTTGTGGCATGGATGTGGATAACCAGGAAGCAGAAACGTCTTAAGAAATTATATTTGCATTATATTTTGATTTTTTTTTTGTTAGCAACAGGTAGAGAGCTAGATCATAAAAGCTGAGGGGCCCTTGAAAGTTTTCTCTTGGCCTTTTGTTTATGTGGCAGAGCCTGTGGGTTGCTGCTTTACTTCAGATGCAAGAACACCACAATTTCAGGGACGAGGAAGGGGGAATTATGTTTGAACACACCAYGTGCTCTCAGGCAATGTTCTTCAACGCAGACAGTGCAACAAGTGTGCAGCATTTTATACCCTTGTTGGTAGAGGAATCAACTGTTGACTCCAAAGAGAAATTTGGAGACTTCAAATGACGCTTCTGTAGATTACCTTAGTCAATTTGACTGACAGCTACGTGAAGTTATCACCTACTGCTATTTGTCTTCCTGACTTAGCACACCGTTTTGAGGCAGACCAATGCTACCGTGCCTTGCGTCATGTTTTACTTAGGGCTTTTCTTCTGGTCATCCAAAGCTTGCAAGGCTTTTTTTAAAGCTACAGTAGCCAGCATGAAATAGTACAGGTGCTGTTTTCAAGTGTCATAACATAAAACTTGTATATGTTTTGCAGCCACTAAATACGCAACAAACCAGCCTGTTAAGCAGCCAAATTCCTGCTTGATGTCAGCGCACAGCAGGGCTCCACCTGCACAGCAGGCCTGGACTTGACCTTGTGATTTTTCACACTGATTCATCAGAAGGTTGTTTGGCTGGGATGTTGCTATAATCATGGTGTAATTGGAAAATCTTACGCTGTTCAATCACCTTTAACCACCTACTCTTGTAGCTATATACGAGTAAACATCTTCAAGGCCAGCGTGCCAGGGATGCAGTTTCCCATGGCTATCAAGAAGAATTAGGTGGGTGCCAATTTCTCTCAGACAGTTTCAGAACTTTTGGGTTACTGGGTGCTACAATCAGAAATATCAATTCACCAGCTTTTAAAAATACCATCACCTTTTTGCTAGACATCATTTAAAATAGCAGCGCTGCCTTAACATTTCCCATTTTTCAACATTTTCAGTCTGTCTTTTCCCTAGCCATCTCTTTATGACATTCTGAACACCTCARTGTTCAGCTTGGGAGTTTGCTTTTTAACTTCAGATGTCTAATAGTTCTTCCTTAGTTGATCAGAAACGCTTATCCTATACTCCTGATTTCTGAGATTTTCTCAACCAAAGGTAGTGGGAGCATAGCCAGGCACAGATTTACCTTTTCTTCCCAAATGTTACACACGGCATTAAATAGAAATGCAGAGCTTGTGAGAATCCCCTGTTTCTTCTGTGAAACTCTAATATTTGCGGTGTCCTCTGACCTAGGCAAGACAGAAGCCTGTGACACACAGTGTAAACTTCACAGATTACAGGTTTCTGTAGCGACCCCTGATGTTACTGAACAGCAAAGCCTAGGTTTTTTACTTGAATTATTGCTAATTTCAAACTTCAGACTATCTGCATTACATTTAACGTCCTGGCACATAACGGGCTGATTGATTTAATACAAGACTTTCATCCCTCCAAGAGGGTGGCATTCCAAAATGATGCTAAATTCAAGATGGGACTGAGCTGAGTGGTTGATCCCAGGGTGTCTTCACCAAGAGAAGGTCTCTTCACACACAGAGCCCATTCCTAGAAGAAGTTAGAGCCTGAGCGTGTTGCTGTCTGATTAGATGACCCAGGCTTTTGGTAAAACCTCTCCCAGGTAATGACACCACCAGATCCAAAGAGTGAGTGGCAGCACAGCAGTAGCAGGAATGGAGGGAGGTAGAGGGAAAACAAAGAGACTTTCACCAGCCACTTGAAAACTGCTCCATCTTACAAGAACTGTGACAGGCAGCTCAGGAGAAAACCCAGACGGGAGAGATGAAAATTTCCACCGGCAATCTGAAAACAAGAGAGTTTGGAATGCGTGCCCGTGTTAAAGAGAGGCTGGCCCCTGGCTTAAACACAGTCCTTGCTTAACCAAACCTAGCTAAGAAAAGCTTGCGGTGCTCGAGACGTGCAATTTCTGAGCATGGTTAGTGTTGTAGTGAGAGCCACCGGAGAAACAAAAATTTAAATACATCRCAACAGCAGAAATGCTGTGTTTTGATTGAGTAGTTTTGCTACTGACAGGGATTTGAATTAATGGAAATAAATCATTTCCCATCAAAAYGTTTTGTGAATTACCCCAGTCTTTCCATTTTAGTAGCAGATTAAGGCAGGAAAAAGTTCTTGCGCAGCAATCTCACACTGCTACGGAGATTACGTTTAGTGAAGCTAGGAATTAATTATATTTACCGAGGTACACCTTGACCATTCATTGAGCTTTTTGTTACTGCTGCATTTTATTAATCTTCCTCAGCAAAATATGCTGGAATTACATTTGCTTACCCTTTGTCTAGGCTTTTACCTTTTACACAGAACCATCTCCAAACTAACTACTATGCATGCACCGTAAAGCCTTCAAAGTAATACTCTTAATCTGCTGGGTTTCTGCAATGGAAGTTGAATAGGTTACTGAAATTCATAGTGATCTCATCACCTCAGCTCCTTAAGCTAAAACCTATTGGGATATATTTTGCAATGCCCTTTTCTCAATTTTCAGGTTCTTATGAAACAATACTTAAAAGGATGTGGGAGTTAGCTTTAAAAATCCCATTAGTAAACTGGATTAGCATCCTGACAGTGTGTGGCCCCGAAGCAGACACTGGGAAGCTAAAAATAAGGTGCTGTTTTAAAGACTCTTGTAGAGAAAGCATGCCCTCAAACTTCTCTTAACTCGCGTGGACCGTCTTTCACTGCCTCACTGTGTGACTAGGTATTAGCACAGAGTCATGACAGGCTGCATGGCAATTATGCTGTGTGTTTCATAGCACGTACGGCTCTGCCAGCCCTGCACAGCTTGCACGCTGGAAGCTACAAAAAAAATAGTTAAATGCAGTTTTGTTTGTCTTTTTAACAGAAATTACTTAAAAAAACCCAACAAACTATGAGGATTGATTAATTAATTGGTAATGTGATCACCATCTGAATGAGACATAGGCAAAAAGCCTCCAGTAGAGGGAGTGACCAAATTAAAAATCCCATCTAAACTGCCTCTGAATTACATGTTGCTGGTAAACATTTTTATTCCTCAAGTGTATATGCCCTCGGAAGCAGGGAACTATCTTAAACAGGACTGTATTTTACAGAGCCTCACGTGTGAGGCTGACAGTCGCAGTCCCGCGTGCAAGCCAATGCAATTCATTTAAATATGTGAACAGGATTAAGAAGAGTGTTTCTTCTTTCTGCAGTTGAAGCGCTGTGTCTGCTGTCACCCGTGTTTACTGCTCTGCATTGCAATAGTCAGTATGTCACAGGCATGCATGACGCTAGTCACACTGCCTTTCCATTCAAAAGAAATCCCAAAATCCCAGCTTTGATCCTCAAAACCCTCACTGAGCTGAAGTCTAAATACGAGTCATGTTTACTTCTCCTTCTAGAAAAATATTCTGATTCATCAAAAAGATTGGTTAGCTTTTAGGTAGCACCTACAACACTGGTAACGACATCTTTGAGGTACCTGTGTATTTCCCTGATGATGAGGCTAATCTGTCCTCTTTCAAATCCATCTTTATTAATCATCTCTATTATTGAGGCTACTATGTCCATCTTTCAAATCCATATTTATCTTTATACGCCTTCCACAGTCACTCAGGCGTACGCACCTAAAAATGACTCTTTTCTTCAAAGGCAGCTCAGAGAAACTAGTCCTAACCAGGAGCATGATGAAACATAAAAACCCCTTTCTCAGTGAACTTTGTAAATGCACATTCTTTCCACCACATCTCAGTTTAATCTTTTTTTTTGTATAAAGTCTTTTTACATATAGCATGAGTACTCTGAACTGGGATCTTTGGGTTGCAAGGAATCAGACAGTGAAGATACAGTTTCAGAAGCCTCTCTACAAACCCTCACCGAACAGTATCAAAACCTGTCCTAATGTAAAAAATAGCATATGTGCTATCTAAAAATGTGATTGGAAAAGCAGTGTTTGGGGATGCTAGGGAAATGCTGCACTTGACAAAAGAATTGGGGGCAGTTGGAGGCGGGGGGAGAGAGCACCCTACCCAGAAAAGAACTTCCAGCGTTGACTTTAAATGTAGTTTTTGATAGACAACTAGCTTTTTAAATGATCCCTTAGCTTTGTACTTTCTTGCAGCTTTCAAATGTAGCTTTTTCTTTTTGTACCCAAGTTGAACTATGTGTAAAGTAGTAGTCCCATTTCAGGTGAATTTTTAAGTTCTATAAACTTCATAATTGTAGCACACAAACACTTTTCCCAAAGACAAACAATATAATATCCTCTGGGGAAAACAAGAGGTCTCCAAGTTTAGAAAACAGGCTGGAGTGATCATTAGTGAAGCACAATTTCACGGCAGGAAGTCGGCTTGGATCCCGTCTATGTATCCCAGACATTTTATGGTCTGGATACAGAAAGCTCATATGGTGAATGTTGGGGTTTTTAACAGCCATATTTTGGGCCCATAAAATAACCAACTACAACAGTTAATTTTCACCCACACACCCAAATTGCTAGTTGGTATCACAATTTCAGTCCCCTGACACCCCTTACACAAACATACACTATTCACCACCAAAAAAAGTAAAACCAGGAGGGTAGTCTTTGGGGATTGCAATGGAAGTTAAAAAAACACACACACCATACACACAAAAACGAGCAGCAGATGACTGATTATACCTTCCAGCAAGTCGCAGAAGGAAACAGTTTACAGAATGTGTTGCCTCACAGCTCTTCCATCTCTCCATCACCTCCCTGTCCTTTTCCTTTCTTTTCTGCTCTGGTCTCTGTCGTCCTCCTTTCATAAGCTGTTGTAGCCCAGAGCAGAATCAGCAGCTTCCCAGAGTACCAGCAACTTTAAAGTTCGCTTTAACTCTTTCCGAAACAGCTCCTTGTGTTTGGGCAGGAAATACAACAAATAGGTTGCCACTGTGGTGTTTTGTACTGTGAGAAAATGTAAGCAGGCAGCTAGGTTATCATCTACTCATCCTAATGAGCACTTAGCCCTACTTAAAATACTGCTCCACCGCAGAAGAAAGAAATGGTGATCCTCTAGCTCATTGGAAAATGAACAGCATGACCAAGCTAAGTTGTGAAACACATTAAAGCTTGTTGGTCATTCAGTTCAGTAAAAATAAAAAAAAAAAAAAAAAAAAAGGGAGTGAACACTTCTTAAGATGGAGATTTTTTTCTTAAGCTGTCTGAAGGATTTGGCTCCCAAGTCCCACTAGAAGTTAGTTAGAAGTGAGACCCGAGTCCCAAAGGTGGTTTTGAAAAGCTTGTTTAGTGTAAGTTTATTTTTCAGCAGAGACACATGTTAATGTGGAAATATGTATCTTGAACTAAGATCCTCTTGTCAGGAAGATGTGGGTGATTAGGGATGCCTGGAGGATGTCATCTTTTTAGGAAGAGAGGTATTATTTGATAATTATAGCTAGCTACTCAGTAACTTAAACTGGGTTGAAATTAAAATGGAAGTTTTCTGGGGTGCATAGGTCTTCCTGAGATGTATAAAATGCTGGGCTAAGCATCAAGAGCAGGATGCTGGCTCAGCAGGTTCTAAAACAAGGAAAATGGGCAATGGACTTGAAAGGTGCAGATTTATAGACCAGTTCTGCACTTACAGAATGAATTATGTAGACAATGTAAGAGGCCCTTTCTCTTACTTTTTTAGGTCCTGAGCACTTTCTGTGGGAAAGTTATATCAAGCATAGAAAGACTTCAAAAAAATTCTAAGGTACTGGAAAAACTAGCTGTAAAATACAGATTTAAAGATGACCAAGCCACGCCAGCCAGCCATGTCACCTTTCTGTCTGCCTCATCTAATCAGTCTTGCTTAAAACAAGCTACATACTGTAACACATTGCATCTCCTTTTACTGTGTGTTCAGACTGGTCATCTTCTTCATATCTTCTTTGTATCTCTCTGCAGTCTTCCAGCCTCAATCAATGTCTCCAACAAGCCCTAACAGCACGTTTCTCTCCGTCCGCCTGAACATGGGATGCACTGCAGTAGCTCTCAACAGCATCCTGTCCTAGAGGCTCTTTTACTAAAAATACATGTATTACAGGTACTATTGCTGCTGGTGAGCCAGGGACAGGAGGGGATTTACAGCTCCCTTAGCATCAGCTCTTTGATTTATATTTTATTTTTTAAATGCAGGTAATTTGGCCGGCAAAAGCTGCTGCTCAAGAACATTTGAGAAACACCATCTCAGATCATGTGCCTTGTGAGACTGGCTCAGCAGACARCCTTCGCTGGTACTGTTTTAAAAGTCTTTAGCAGAGTTTGTGCTATTCACGCTAATTCTGATGAAGTCCCATGTAACATGTCAAAGATAAAACATGTAGGTTTTCCAGACTGCAACATTTTTCAGGTAGTGGTCGTTTTAAGAGAAGGGTTACAGCCAACCTGAGTTCAAACAGAATTACAGTGTAGCGTATCCACATCTTGAAACATGACAGCTTTGTGGGGTACAATGAATGTCTGACTTTACAGATGCATGGAAATTCAGACTGTAAATCCATTATTCTAGCATGTTGGGGAAAGTAGTGAAAAAATAGCTACACACCCCACTCATCAAGATTATGGCATACACTTACTATGCAAAGCATTAATTATCTAGTGTCTTACATATATTCCTTTGGGGCCTGAAATCCACATCTAAAAGATAGACGAGCTGAAACGTTGTCGTCTGACACGCAGAGCTCTCTTTTTTGAAATGTGATATATATATATATAGCAAATTTCAGCTTTAAATATGTAACAATAGCAACAGCACTCCTGAACTAACTGTTTACGCCATTGTGGAAAACAGAGAACTTCTGCCATTTATCACTCAGCTTGAACCAATACTTTTACATTTTAGAGTCTTGGTTTGGGGCAAACCTTTTCTGGCTTTAATTTTCAAAGTTTTTATTTTATTTCTGATCAAAGTGATACAAAATGAGCCACGATGAACTTGGCCAATATAGCACCACTAGGACTAGTTTCCAGATAGCTCATTTTCTGTAAGTCAAATTACAATGGTTAGCCTTATTGTGTGGTTTGCGTGCTTGCAAGAGAATTTAAAAGCAAACTTCAACACTCAGCAAATTCATGGAAATCCAATGACAAACTTACTGAGCTAAAAGCAGCTAGAAAATGTTAAACATGGAAGACTGCAGTCTAACAGAGCGCAGCTGGCAGCCTTAGTTTAATGATTCATCTTAATAATTACCATGGAAAATTAAAAGATTTAATCCGCCTATAAAAGGCACCCTCCCAGCATTTGATGTTCTCTTCTAAGGGCAATATCAATTAATACAACAGAGTGAAATCTGAACAACAGTGGAGAACCACTGAAATACTGGCTCGGGTCAGGGAGGACCACCATGCATTAGGAAAAGCTTTGGAGTTGCTAATATTGGTTGGAGTTGGTTTTTTAAGAATTACTCCTCTGATGCATAATGTGGAGCACTAATCTAAACTTGAAGGGCCATAATCTGCTATGAACTCCACCATCATAAACTCTCTGCAAGTTATCTTACATGCTGGAGTAGTGTCAACTGGCAACAGCAGAATGCATACTTGCATCAGCACAACTGAAAAGAATTTAGGTTAAGTGTTTGGCTACTGCTTCTGTTCTGATGTCCACAAAATGGTATATACAAATGGCTGCCTGCAAATTCAGTGTTCCCAAGTGCAAGAGACATTTTTTTCCACAGACAGTATTTTGGATTGTCTTGCTTACCAGTTCCAAAATTCCTACCTAAAACTGTGCTAAAAATTGGTATTTGGATTAAAATGAATCTTTCAACCTTGCATTAGTTTTAAAAGGCCAATCCTACGTGTAATTCACAAAGTAAATTGGACGTAGCCTCAGCTATGAATTTTAATTAGTTTTCCTTCTCATATATGGGTAGTATCGTAACTAACACTCTGCATACGTATTCACTCCATCAGGTCGGTTCCTGCTGGAGGAGTGTTTTCAACTATTCTAAGCAACCGTATTTTATGCTTCCATAGGCTGGGTTTGTAGTGTAAAAAGAATGGTGACTCTTGCTTTTAAAACAAATCGTTACACGTTTGCTGCTATTTTTCCCCGAGCCCTTCGCACACCTTTTTCTACCAAAACCAGAACAATATGTTATTTTATAGAAAAAAAGAAAAAATTAGGTTAACCCTGATCAGAGAATAGCCTCTGCAACCATTCTCATCCCAGAACTGCAAGAGCAGAGACAGAAGCTGTGGCAATACGCTGTAGCTGAGGAAAGCATTTCCAAGCCTAGCGACTTCGAATGCAGAGTAGGGCTGCAGCGGCTCTCCCACATCAGACAGTGCATCAGGCTGACCTGGCAGAGGGGCTCATTGCAAATGTGGAAGATGTGAGCTAGTCTACAAGGGAGCGTGTTTGCAGGCAGCAAGCCAGTTGTGTGCAACCGTTAGCTCAGGAAGCTGCTAAGCTGTGGAGTGCCAAAAGCTGGGAGGGCAGCCCAGGGAAAGACTGGTGCTAAAATTGCTGGTTGTGTTTTATTGAGGCCTTCAGTACTGGGGACAGTCTGAAATGGAGGCTGGAGCAGATGATTCAGGAGGGCTCGATATAGCTGTTCCTATATTATGTTCAGCGCACGATATTTAGCAGGTGTGAACTTCCCATGCTTCCTAAACCCTGTTTGTGCRAGTTTCGCTGACGCTGGGGAGAAACAACTAACCCAGATAAAAACCACTCACCCAGTGACATTTACTCCTCTGTAGTATTTTAGAAGCCCAGGTCCAGCCAGTGCCAAAATTGCAGGGCACATTTTAGGTACTGGTGTGCAGAATTCCATTTTTTGTAACGTAAGTGGGAAAAGTCGTGATTCAGTGAGTTGAACCAGACAGCAGCTTTTTCCTTGCTGAGGGCAGATGACTCCCTGTATCTCTCTCTCTCGCTCCTATCCTGTAGTTCCCAATATCTACCACAGGGAGTGACCTAATCTGCAGTTGGCTCCTGTTTGAGTGTAAAGCTGAATCTAACAAAGTTTTAACAAGTATCTTCTAAGCAGAATCACTGCATTAAGCAGGCTCTTCTACCTGCTTACTCCTCCCCTCTTCCTCACAGCCTTCCTCCTACTGCTCCATCCTGCAGCACATCCCTGCCCGTCTGTACCCAAAAGCGTACCAGGAGACTCCCCTGAAAACTAACCCATTTTCTTTTCTGGGCAATTATTCCACCAGACAGGTTCCCTAGGCTGGCAGCGCTCCGTGAAACTGCTTGCAGAGGGCTTTGCATGGGGCTGGGAATGAGAAGATGCTTTAGCAGTTTTGCTGACAAATGTTTTAGCCCAGTCTAAGCAGCATGACCTGGGTGACCTACAAGCATAAGGGGTGCCTGCCCCGCGTCTCCCCGGGTCTCTTGTGTGCGAGAGAAGGTCTGCGGAGCAGTGAGAAACATATTTTTTGAACTTTTCCCAGTATGTAGGCTGTGCCACTTCAGAACTTTCATAACTAAAAACACTAAAGGGAAAAAAACCCTCCCTTTTTATAGCCTACTGTCTCGTTGAAAGTGATTTATGAAATGAAGCTTCCTGCCCACCCAGTGCACAGAACAAATACAGACAGTGCTTTGAAATAACTACAGTACTATGCTATTTTCAGTAATATTTAGCTCAGACTTAGCCAAGAAAGCCCACTAAGCTTAGCAGACAGACATAAAAAGAAATGCTCTTTCTGCATTTTTGTGTGCGCATGCATCTATTTTAGGTTTTACTCCTCTTTTCTCCAGTTGCATAGCTGACTATCAATGCAGCAAAGTCCCAGCTCAGGAAAACGCTTTAAGCCCACTTCTCAGTACAAGTAACAGCTCTTGAGCACACACCTAATTGTGAGTGCCTTAATAAATGTAAACATGTGCTTAGATTGAGAAACTTTCTTTTACTGTAGTGAAACGTGTTGCATTCATTCACTTCAATAGCAGTGGAAAATATTGTGGTCCATGTACTTGCATAATTTGATTATATTTGGTGTATGTGTGTTTAGGAAGTACTTTTACCTTTTCTATGACTATGAGGTTTTATGTTGTCACAAGATTATTACCTGTCACAGCTGCCATCAGGAGTGCAGTTGAGGAGGAAGCTCTAGCTGACACTGTCTTGGCCATCACCTACTATATTTTCTTTACGCCCCTTTCTTCCCTATCTGCAAATTTTGAGCTGTTGCTTGTTGTCACAATTACATTTAGGAGAAAAGATAAAAACAAGCCTACCAAGTCATTTAGGTCTGTCAAGTCCATTTCTCCTGCCTTCAGCATTGGGTGCCTAGGGAAGAATATAAAATCAGATTGAGCATACAGTAATAGTTCTCCAAAATACTCTTCCCTTTTCCCTGGTGATTTGGAGGTTGAAGGATTTCTTAAGCCAGCGATGCTATTTTTGCACTAGGTGGATTTTCATTTGAAACAGTCTAATGCTTTTGAATGCATGCAGAGCTCAAGCGTCCACTCTTGCAGCAAGGCGTTTCACAGTTTAATGGGATGCGGTACGACAGAGCATCTCCTTGGCTTGTTTTGTAACTGCTGTCTCCTGATTCTGTGTGACACTGCCGGGCTTTTGTGGCATGAGACAGCAGATTACAGTTCCCCTTTCCTCTTCTCCATGCCACCCAAGCAGTCACAGAGCACTCTGTCATCTCCTGCCCTCCCAGGTACTTATTTTCCTTATTAAGAGTCCTCCTTCCTGCAGGAAACTCTCACTTGAGTAATTCTGTTGGCACCAATGAAGATGCTTGCAGAAGCGAGTGCTGGCAGGATCACAGCATTACTCAAGACCAAGAAAGCAGTGCTTCGTTTAGGTATTGTGGGTACTGTCTGTAGCAAGCATTTCTGTCTGCATCTGGATATCTGGATCCTTAATGTAATCCAGTGTTTGTCATAACTCTGTGGAAGTAGAGCTCCTGCCACTTGGGTTTCTACTCTGAGATTTGTGGGATACATATGCATTTCAGTTTCAAACTTCTCCATCATGACAGTATCCTCTCACATAAACCTATGAAATATCTGTAAAGCTTACCAGCTTATCTCAGTTCACCACCTCCCACCCCCCCGCCTCCATTTTCTAATTTTCCTGGTTCAAGTTGCTTTTGTTATTCTGACCAAGCTCTGGGATCTATCTCACTGATGAAAGAGACGTCAGTGGTGCAAAACTATCTAGAAATCTCATCATGTTCAAAACACAGTAAGAAAGGTCTCTCTTCTTGGTGTTCCCACGCTGTTAACACGTGGTTTTCTTATTGTGGTTTACTTTATAGATCAAAACCATGTGCTGTATTAGGAAATGCTATGGAAGGTCCGTTTCTCATGATAGTTTATCAGACGAGATCCTTTAGAACATACATTAAAAATACATCAAACAAAATCAGCATTATAGTTCACTATCTCATTTTAAGGGAATGGTAGGAAAGCACCACCAGTGATAAGGACTTGGACTGTGTGTCTGTGTTGCCATGTAAGCAGATAAACTCCCCTACCCAAATAGGTCTCCAAAGAAATCTTATATAAAGATCTTTTAAAATGATAAATATCATGGCTTTTTAGTTTAATGATGTATTACTCAGTTGCATAGTCAGACTTAAAAAATGCTGAGACTCCACTAGATAGAAAAATAAGTAGTAGTATTTAATTTGCATCCTACCCATGACAGTACATGTCACTGTTTATTCTTTCATGGTCAACTAAGGTAAACTTTTTGATGTGCTTTTTCCTCATTCAAAACCCATTTGGGATGTTTGTGTCTTACAGTCCTAAGACCCGAGATGGAGTATGTCTTTTACTGCTCTAAGAAACAGGATAAAAATTTCAAAGGCAGTAGCTGCGCGTTCTGCAGAAGAGCCCAGGTCAAATGGGATGCTTGGTCCTCAGCTCCATAATTACAAAAAATAGTTCCTTATCAAAGACTAAGATACCGATTTGCAGACTTTCTGATACATTACCCAGTGAGACGCATCGCTCCTTTTATATAGCTGTTTTTCTTTCTTCTCCTAATTCAGGAGAGACTTCGACCCAGCACTTTCTGTCATGCATTAGTAACTCTGAAAACATGTTTACTTAAGTACAAAACCACATTAGCTCAGCATTATTGTATGCCTCCAACACACATAAATTACAGTATATTGTGGGGTAGGAACTTTGATCAAGAAAAGCCCACACTGAATTAAGTTGGAGGTGGGGAGGAGGGTTGGAGCATTAAATGCTCCTTGTCTCCTTTTCCTCTCATCCCTGTGATTCTCACTGCCAGTCAGTCTTTCCGATTGCTCGATATGTCTGCAATGCAGGCTACAAGAAAAGAAAGCACCAACAATAGTAGCCCTAGGAAAATCATGCTATTTCATGGATCTAATCTCCTTCTCTAACTTTCATTTCCATATGCAGAATCTCAAGTGTCACTCGTAAAAAATCCTCCCTCGTTCTCCTCAACATCACGTGTCTCACCCTAGCAGCACTGGGGTTCTGGACTAGAAAAGCAGCTTTGGGAAGGAAAAATGCTATAGAGAGAGACCCCAAAAAACGTAACTTGTAGCCAAGATTTTTTTCCCCATCAGAGGGCCTATACTAGGATTTTTGCCCCGTCAATACTGCAGGAATCTTGTACCGTGGTAGAGACAATTATTTAGCCTAGAAGGCTCTACCAATGACAGCATATGTGAACAGCACCTTCCTCACTGCAAAACAGCCTCTGGATGGGAGGTGGGCAGAGCCGAGAAACAAAACCAGCATGTTTCTTCCTTACAGACCCAATACATTTGAGCCGGTATGATGTGTCTGGCAGGTTACCAAGTCTAGAAAGCATGTTTTTCCCCTCCATCTGATAAAACAAAGAACACGCATCTTCCCACTACTATGGTATTTTTCTCCGGCAGCTCTGCTCATCCCCTTTTGGAGGACCTTTTGACTACCATTACGTGCTGCACTGAAAGAACTAGTATATGGCTGCTCTCAAGTTGATTCCATTGCCATTGATGCCAGCACCAGAAAGCACGCAAGAAACAGCCTCACTGCCTGGGTGTGATTTAAAGATTGAGGAACCAACATTGCTTCCATTGAAGCTGGAAGAAACTTTGCTCCTGATGCAAATGGAAGCAGAAATCAGTCCTTACTTGTATTTGAAGTGTTAATTGATTTTGTTGATTAGGCAGGATGATGCACTGTTAATCAGSTACGAAGTAAAAGCACAGATTCTTCCTGTGCCAAGTATTTGATTTTTTACTTAGTATTTGTTTGTAAGCATAGAAATCTAAAGCCATAAAGTTTGAGAAACTTTACACTCAAAGTGAGTGACTTGCTCATCTATTTATACATACACAAGTATACAGAGCATTGCATGATAGTTTGACTCTGATACTAGCATGTTTTCTGTATTATTCCTCACTTGTTTTTTGCAAGTTAGAACATCCTCCAAGCCCTAGGCTGTATCTTGTGCTGTACATGTTTAAGAGCCACGTACAATAAGAAATTGATACTGCTGTTGTATGCAACTTTGTCCTTTTAAAGGGTTTGGATCCTGCAAGTAAGTGATGTGTGTCTTGTCCAGCAGTTCACCCTTGTTGCAATAATCCTGGGGRAAAAAAAAAAAATCTTTCCTTCTATTTAGTTTGGGGGCTTGTTACAAAAAAGTGTATTACAAGAACTATAAAGTTTAGCAATGTGTGAACGCAGAGAGGAAGAGTACTAAGAATTTTTTTGTACCTGTATTCATCAGCCATCACCTCCCTTTCCTTGCTACATCTGCTCTACAATTTGTAGTTCAAGTTATTGTGAAAATTAAGCTACTTTAAACAATAAAGATAGCACGTCATTTCAGAGGAATTATCACTGGAGAGCATCAATATGTCCCTAGATGTCATCTAGATTAAAGGTGTCAGCTCTCTAGCTCCAGAAGTCTTCAGAAGCGGACCCAAAGATAATGAAAGGAGGATGGGTTCATTGCAACTCCACAGAGATTCAGGGCAATGTACCAGTGTAAAACGAGCCGTAACTAGTTCAGCAGTCCTACAGAGTACTACATACAGTCCACAGGACCTTTGGCAGCACATCAGCCTGTATGCTATTCCACACCATCATAGCTAGTGGGGGCAGACATCAGTAGGGAGGGAGGACATGGCTTTTGTACTTGCATAACACTTGTATGGTGAAATGTCAGATCAATCGCCAAAAATGGCAAGTGAAAGTTTATATAATGATATCACTGTATGCATTGTAGGCTCCACTGGATATACCTTACACAAGAAACAAGATGAAAATCTGGCTCAGTTAAAGCCCAAGGAGCTTTTTCCTATTAAATAAAATATTTGTTATGTGTATGCAAATTAACATTAAAGAAACATACAGATTCTGTAACATCTGCAAGGAACTGCTGAGACTTGTTCAGGTATTTCCTATGCTGCACATTTTATTTCTGTGTTCCTCAAGGCTGTCCTAAGAATTGATAATTATAGTTCATGAGCTAATTCACAGCAGGTATAGCAATTATAGGTATTATAGCTGTCATTAATTTTTATTATTTAATATAACCAAGTAGCTGATAAGGGACCTAAATGTTGCTTTATGTTAAAGTGTCATGCCACATTATGGTTGTCATGTTATTATGCACATATTTGAATAAGCAAAAAAGAACTAGAGGATTTAAGAAGGAAGCCTTTCTCCAGAACTTGGGTAATTTACAACACACAAGGAAACTACCCGTGTTTGTTAAGGAGTGTTACCTAGTTTATCTTTTCTCTGATCAGAAAAAGAAAAATTAATTGATTTACGGTCACATCCCAGGGAACAAACTGGTTATGATAACACTTCCCATTTTTAGTGAAAAATTCAAGCCAGTACTGCTCATGGATTTCTACATGCTCATGGAGGCACCCCTTCTCTAAGCCTGCTAATGCATTTGAAATTAATTCTTGGTACAGTGATGCAGCTCTGGTAATAGCAGAATTGGATTTATATGGTTTGATTAGTGTCTACAGAAACCATCTAGCAGCATCAGTGTATGCAATAACTTATATTTCACTATATGCAGATCATCTGTGTTCAGTTCCATTGAGTTGTCTTGTGCTTTTGCAGGCTCCCAGTACAATATGTAGCTCTAAATGATCTAAGATGGCACACTCCCAGGAATTCATCACAAGTACAGCAGGGTTCCCAAATCGGAGTTCAGATATCACACTTGTCATGCATAAACTTACTGGAAGGAGTTTGCCAAACACAAATAAAACAGTGTCTGCTGTCAACTGCTGTCAGAAATTACTACTAATCCAGACAGAGCTTTGCTTTGACCTGACAAGGTACAGGAGTAGCTGGGCTCAAGTACATTATGCATTGCTGATTTCCTCATTAAAGCTGAAGGAGCCTTTAGGAACACCATTTGAGACATAAGAAAATGCTGTGCTCACATCAGCAGCCCATCAGGGTGCTGTCACTGGAAATCCTCTTTATGGCAAGCACATGAGCCTGGCCACTTTTAAGGTCCATCCGCAGTATCTGGGGAGATGCACTCAATCACAAATTCATCTCACCCTTTTTGAACCTGCTGGTGCTGCATCCAGTGGCAACAAGTCCCAGAAGTTTGTTATCTGGCTGGCACTGTAAATTGAGCTGTGGTTTCAGAAAACCATCAGTGTTAACTCTGGGATGTTTTCTGACTGTAACCGCCAGTTCAGAGCTCAGCACTAGGTGGGTAGGCTCTGGTTTGTTTTGTCCTTAAATACATTGCTTGTTTATCTACACTGACACACCTCTACCTCCTTTTTACCCTTTCACTCTGAGAGATCCTTACGGAGTTTCTCACTGTCAGCAAAGCATTTGACTACCCAGAAGAGCTCAGCATCATCCACAAGCCTGGAGATTTCACTGCTTGCTTCCCTCCCCAGTCATCAATACGACTGGCTTTATTCCACAGCTTCAAGGAACCCACTCAGCCCTTCCCTCCAGCTGCCTGGCACAGCAGCAGTTTGCAGTGACAGGTTACACACCCTGGCTAGGAGTTTTGCAGTCTCACAGCTAAATTCCTTCAGGACTTTCAAGTGATGCCATTCAATCCTGGGGTTTAATCACATCTGTCTAGTGTAACTCAAACTGACCTTGCTCCTCTGACCAGTCTCTGCTGCAGAGCACACATGTAATGTCTCCAGTACTTTCAGGAGGAGAGGGTGATGCAGTTACTATTTTGTCTGGCACAGCCTTGTTATCCCCGAGTGCCCCTTTTACACCTTTGTCACTGAGTGGTCCTACTGATTCGCAGGCTGCCTTTCTGCTTTTGAGGAATGCAGGAGTGTCTACCATCAGCTTGATCACCCTTTCCAAGGCGATCTGCAAATTGTTTCAGCCCTCCCCATGTTTTGCTAGCACCTGGCCTGCCTCACTTGGAGATCCCCATTCTGCCTCCCATTATTGAATGCTGAGCTTTCCCTATAGCATTTCCTTAGCTTCCCAGCTAAACCATACAGGGGCTTCTTGGACTGCTTTTCATGAGTTGCAGCACAGGCTTTATCTGAGCTTATAGCACAGTAGCTTTTGAACAGCCTCCAGTTTGCTTGCAGGCCTCCTTGTACCCTTCACGCCCGTGGCCACACGCTCTTCTATACAGCATGCCCCTAGCACTCCTGGACACGCAGCAGCCTGACAACAACTTTTTCCACTGATTATCCTCCCTCCACCAGGTCCGAGAGCCCGACTGTACCAGGGCTATCATCTCAACATCAGGTATTGCAGTTACCCCATCTTAACTTTCAGTCTCCTTGCACTGATGTAGGGCCACTTGTAATGTGTTGCCTTCACCCCTTCCCTTAATGCTGCACGTCCCGCTCCCCGGCACTGGAGGCAGTCCAATTTGTCATTCCTGTTTATTGCGGTTGTGCTGCTCATACCTGTCCCAGCCTTTCTGGGGCATACTGATCATCAGACACATCTTCCTTGACAGCCCAAACCAGGAGCTCCCCTGAGCCTGCCAGCTTTTTCCTGGCTTCTCACCAAGACAGTCCTCCACAGCCATCCCCAGTACCAGCACCCCGTCCTGGGGCAGTTACAGTGCAACCTGTTCCCCATGCACAGAGTCCCTCTGCCCCACTCCTCGGCCAAGCACCAAGCTCCAGTGCTTGCTGCCCCATGGGACCTCATGCCCCACAGACACAGACATGTCCCTGTGATTGAGGGGACAGTGTCAACCACAGGGCTCCTGCACGGCAGCCAGCTCTGAACTGCCAGCATATCCCTGCTCCCCACCATGCCATCAGTATCCACAGGGTCCCCAGCTCCCCCAAACCCAACCCAACACCCTGCTGTGTCAATACCCCTGTTTTGGCAGGCACCGGCTCTCCTGGGGCCAACAACCAGCCCTCCTGCATCACTCATGCCCCATCCTGACCCCAAAGGTCCCTCCAGGGCAGGAGGAGGAGGCTGCTTTCAAGGGAAAAACACGATCCCTCTTCTCACCAGCACAGCCACCTCCTCGCCCCAGGCTCCCCCTCCTCAGTATAGCAGGGACCATGCAGGGCCAGGACTGCCCCACACCAGCCACAGAGGGAGCTCAAAGACCATCTGGTCTGCAGCCACCCAAGCGCCCTGCTCCCAAGGGAGCAACCCCATCCTCRGGGCCCAAGAGCACCTCACCCCCGAGCCTTGACTGGTAACCACCCACACTGAGCTCTGTGCAAGAACCCAGGGGCTTCCCACTCTCTTACTGGAGTGATACCTCTGTTCTGAGCCCTGATTATTTTTTAATTTTTTAAGGTTCAGATTAATCCAATTTCCCCTTTGAGAAAGGGATTAAGGCATCAGCTGCCCCTTAGCTGTAGACCTATTACACTGGCTTTGCTGAAACAACCCCATAAGCAAGTGCATGGGAAGAAATCAGCTGACTTGAAGGCCACGTGCTTTCCTGCTGGGTGTCAATACTCACCAGTACAGCCCCTTAAACCAAACTGATGCAAAGAGCCCCAGGTTAGGGAGATACCACCCTTTTATCCTCTCCTGGTTTGCAGGAAGTCCCACCCCCTTGGCAGGATTAAGGCATCACATGACACAGCCTCCAGCCTCCACTCCCTAATTAAATAATGAGCAAATTCAGCTGGCCCTTGCTGCATGCTCACCTGGCCTACAGCCACAGCCACCCCCACTGATCACACAGGCCCCACGCGCCCAACATTACTCACCTGAAGGAGCCAGCCCTCCTCCCTTTGCCTGCCTTTCCCAGGCAAAACTGCATTGCCTGGGCTCGTTTGCCTACATCCTGTCTTTGCTGACCCTTGTTTTACCCTTAGATACTCATTTGGCTGTGCATCTGTCTGCCTGCCCAGCATAAAAGCTGCTGCAATGTTGTTCTTTGTGCAGTTAATCTGTGMAAACTTCTTCCATTTCAAACATGGGTTTCCTATAGCGCACTTTCCTTTCCCCAGGGGCTCAGGCTGCTGGGTATGGCACGTGAGCAGGCACAGCCCACACCAGCTGGGCTATGGCAGTAGTGGTGAGGCATCAGTGTCCTCGTTCATTCCCTGCACACCGTCCCAGCCAATATTTTATCAGCAGCTGCTGGTGAACCACAGGGACCGCTACTAAGGCAAACTTCAGTCACATGGAGTCATGTTCCACTGGCTGTCAAATTCACCTGATGCCTGCTGGATCCTAATAGTTGTCCCAGATGGATGATGCCATATGATGAGCGAAAATATTTTTTTAACATCTTTTAATAAATGTACTGCCAAAAAAGAGCTTCACATTGATGCCTCTGTGACCTTGGGTTTGCGTCACAGGCTGAAGAGGTGACCATCAATTTTATGGTGCCTGTGCACACATTGCACCTCCGAGCCGTTGAGGCCAGCATTGCTGAGAACAAAGGGCAGACAGAGTTGACTTATACACATGCTTGTCTTCTCTGACATAGATCCGTCTTCCATCACATGGCTTTCATATCATCTTGAAAAGAGCAGATGAGGCTACAGAAGCTGTCAAACTCTCTCAGCTTGCTTAGCATCTTTCAGACGCTTGACTGATAATACGCAATGCCTTAGGCTAATCAATACAGACGCAGGTGCTAGTCCCCACCTTCTTCCTGAATTTCCTTGTCTGTGAGCTGTATGTATTTATATAGGCTATATATACCGTACTAAGATGGAGCTGTAGTGTGTCAGGACTGCAAACCTGTTGTGAAGTTGAACAGCACCTGCTTGACACCTGGTCAGAGTGATAGACCAGAGCCTTAAAGTTCAGTAGGAAAAAAAAAATAGCTCCTAGAAAGATGTCATGCTAAAAGGAAATCAAGAGAAAGATCAAATAAAATGTGGAATCAAAATACTCTCTCTGTTAAGGTCCACCCATCTCAGCTTATTTTGTTTTAGCAGTRCCACAAGTGAATTTTCACTTTGGAAATACAGCTGCTGTAGTTTTGTTTAACAACTGTACAGCTGTGGGCAGCAGCTCCATCACTGAACATTGCTGGGTATTATATAGATTGAGTGAACACAGATGCCTTACCCCAAATATTTACAGCTAAGCAGACAGATTTGTGCAACTAAACATATTGAACAGAGCTGATGCGTGGTAACTGAAGCAGTTGCCATTTCTCTGCCTGATCTAATTTGTGCCTGGAGACTCCCCRTCCCTATTCCAACCTTTGACCCAAGCCAGGGACTCTCTGAAGTAGAGCCAACAGGGATAGCGTGGCTGGGGGCAGCCCCAGCTTGGGGACATCGGGCTCCTCTGTGGGGACGGGCTGAGGCCAGGCACAGGCAAGTCACGGTCAGGATGCAGATMAAGGGGTCCACGGCCAGGGTGGTGGGTTGACCCTGGCCAGCAACCAAACAGCGCCTTATCTTTCGCTCACTCCCCTCTCCCAGGGTATGGGGAGGAAAATGGAAGGGGAAAAGGCTCATGGATCAAGATAATGACAGTTTAATAGGAAAAGCAAAAGCTGTGCATGCAAGCAAAGCAAGAAGAGGAATTCGTTCACTCTTTCCCATCAGCAGGCGGATTTTCAGCCACTTGCTGGGAAGCAAGGCCTCAGCATGTGTAGTGGTTGCTTGGGAAGACAAATGCCATAACCATGAATGTGTCCCACCTCCTTTCTCCTTCTTTCCATGAGCTTTTACTGCTCAGTAYGATGTCACATGGTATGGGATATCCCTTTGGTCAATTTGGGTCAGCTGTCCCAGCTGTGTCCCCTCCCAAGCTCTTGCCCACACCCAGCCTACTGACTTTGGAGTGGGGAGGAGAGAGAAAGCCTTGACACTGTGAAAGCCCTATTCAGCAGCAGCCAAAACGCTGTTATGTTACCAACGCTGTTTTAGCCACAAATGCAAAGCAGGGCTCCATAGAGGCTGCTATGAAGAAAGTTAACATCATAACTCCATCCCATTCAGACCCAGTACAATCTCTACCCCTTATCCCATACCATTTGCATCCTGCCTAGGTCCCACATTAGCTATACATGTAAATATCCTCTGTACTTCCAGGGGATGTGGTACACCCAGTCAGTGCTGTGTTTCTTGGCCCAGGAGTCTATGAGGTTATTTTGGAAATGRGTCCCATCATCTGACTCAATTCTTTCTGGGGTACCATGTCACCACAGAACTTGCCTTTCAAGTCCTAGGATGATGTTTCGGGTGGTGGTATGATTTACATGTTCCCAGCCACCAGGTAGTCACTTCCACCAGGGTGAGCACATAGTGGTTGCCTTGGCAGGTTTGTGGCAGCTATCCAACATAGTCAATTTGCCAGGCCTCACCATGTCGATATCCCAGCCACCACCCTCTATTCCAGGGAGACTTTACTCATGTGGATCACTTGATTGTGGCACATGTTTCGCATTCATGGGTGACCTGTGTGATGACCTCAGTGGTCAGGTCCATCCCTTGATCATGAGCCCATCTGTATGTTTCGTGTCTCTCGAGATGTCCCAATAATTCATGGGCCCACAGAGCTACCAATAATTCACCCTTACATTCCCAGTCCAGGCCCACCTGAGCCACTTCAATTCTGGTAGCCTGGTCTACCTGCTCATTGTTTTGATGTTCTTTGGTAGTGCAGTTTTTTTGGCATATGAGCATCTACCTGACATATCTTTACAGCGATGTTTTCTACCTGGGCAGCAATGTCTTGCCACAATTCATCAGCTCATATGGGTTTACCTCTGCATTACCAGTTGGTAATTACCTGTTTCCATTCCTGTAGTCACCCCCAAAGGACATTTGCCACCATTCATGAGTCAATACAGAGATAGAGTACTGGGCACTTTTCTCATTCAGCAATCTCAAGGCCAGCTGGATGGCTTTCACTTCTGCAAACTGACTTAACTCACCGCCTTCTTTGGCAGCTTTGATGGCTTGTCGTGTGGACTCCACACAGCAGTTTTCCACTTCCAATGGTTTCCTGTAACATGACAGGATGTCAGTAACACTACGAGTTCCTCCAAGGAATCTCCAAGGAGGAGATCAACACTACTCGCTTACTTACTCCATGTGGCATTGGTTGCATGATGGGGACCATGAACATCCAGTGCAGCACAGGCAATCATGGTGCCAAGAGCTGTGCTTCTGTACCAACAACTTCTGAAGTGGCTCAACCTCCCCTCATACACTGCTAGTATCTTTTTTCAGTTGTGGTATAGTGCGCTTCGGAGCCTCGATAACCCAGCTCCAAAACCCTAGAGGTCAACCTTGGGTTTCTCCAGGTGTTTTCTGCCAGAGGCTCCAGGTGAGGCCATGCTCCCGGATGCAGTAAGGAGCATGTTTTGCATGGCTTTGCACTCTGGAGGGCACCAGGAGCCCTGCCTGGGCCCTGTCAAAGCCTGGTGAAGGCACTCTGGAGGGCCAGACTTTTGCACTGGCCATATGGGACTATTAAAGGGTGATCAAGTCTTGCTGATTGGTCCTTGGCTCTCGAGTCAACGAATTAGCTCATGGAGGGGAACCTGGGAGTCTCAGTTGTTGCGATGCTGTTGTTGGTGCTCTGTCATGGTAGCAATTGGCACATGCTGTTCTTCAGTATGCAGGAACCCCACAACAGAGGGATCCTCTGAGAGGCTGGGCAAGGTAGGCAGCTGTTTCATCTTCTCTGTATCCACGACGGCAACACCAAAGCCTCACCAGTACCCTTTTGTGTCCTTGAAGTACCCCCTTGGCCTGAGGTAGTCTAGGCCAAGAATACATGGGGTCTCTGGGCTGGTCACAATAGGATGCTTCTGCCACTTCTCCTCTGTTGGGCTCACCTCAGCTTCCAACACAGACAACTATTGGGATGCCCCTGTCACTCCAAAAATCCAGATGGGTTCTGCCACTTTCCCTCTTGGTCACACAAGAGGAACCAGCAGGAGCTCAGGGACCAAAGCAGGCTGTCTCCATGGGGCACTCTGACAGCTAAGACACTGGCCTGTGGGGACAAGGAAGGAGAGGGAGCCTTTTCAAAATGTCAGAGCAAGCGGGGCGGTCTCTCCACAGTGATGTATCAAAGTCTGGCCAGTCCATCATTGCCAGGGTGTTGGAATATGACACTGGTGCATTGCAGACCAACCTCACCCACATGGTCCATGTATACTGGATGTCATCTGGATCTTTGGAGATCTGGTTGTCATCCAGGTCACTGTAGATGACTTCAAGCACCACTAATTCTCTCTGTTATTCGATACCTTCCTTCATGGTGGTTTACTTCCCTCAGTAATCCGCGAGGTCATATTTGAGGGGTTATCTCGCCTTCACATTTGACAGGAGCCGCCTCCAGAGGCTGTGGATTGTGGCCTGTTTTCCGATTTCTTTGCCAACTCCCCATGCCTAGCAAGGGATTGCAGCGGCTGGGCTTTCTTACCCTCTAATTCCTGACTGTTGGCCCCACTATCGCAGCATCGGAGGAACCAGGCAGCAATATGCTCCCCCGGCTGGTGGCTGTAATTTTTCTGCATAACTTGAAGTTCACACAGGGTTAGGGACTGGCTATTTTACACCTCTTGGGTGATTTCCCTCACTTCCTCCTGCTTCTTTGCTGAAGGACCAGCTTCCTGATCAGACCCTTCTTCCTCCTCCTCCTCCCCCCTTAATAATCGATGCTACAGACCTGTCAAACACAGCATCCAGTGTTTCTTTTTGACTGCAGGAGTGATTACTTTAGTTGGTGTTTGGGTCCCTGTCTGATCCATGGTGATAACAGCATCAAACAGTTGATGTTAGGATGTGCCAGAACCTGTGCAAAAAAGCTGACYGCCTCAGTCCCAGAGGAGACAAGGGAGGTGTGATCCCAGCTTTTATTGCAGAGCACAATGTCATATGGTGTGGGATATCCCTTTGGTCAGTTTGGGTCAGCTGTATTGACTGTGTCCCCACCCAACCTCTTCTCAACCCCAACCTACTGACTTTGGAGCAGGGGGAGCAAGAGAAAGCCTTGACACTGTGCAAGCACTGCTGGTGTGTTACCAGCACTGTTTTAGCCACAGATGCACTGTACAGGCTGCGACGAAGAACGTTAACTTCATAACTCCATGCCAGCTAGCCGCAATACCTCCAGGGACAGGCTGGGCCAAGCACCAGAGCCTCAGGTTAGAAGTAGCTCTCATGGGATGGGGTCAGCCCTGGGTGAGACCCTCCCACAGCACCGTCTCCAGCCTTTCTCCATAGTCACCAAAGGAAGGGGGCAGCTCTCAGTGAGCCCACGGCCCAGGCAGCCAGACCTCCAGGGGGAGGCCGATGCTCTCAGCACCCTTACACTGACCAAGGCAAACTCACTGGTGAGTTGAGCTGGCCCCAGTCTCAGCCCCAGTCATAGTGTTGTTATATGGAAAAGTGAAACGATGAGCTTTTCAATAGGTGCTGTGGTCCCACTGCGATGAGCTACTAACTAATCATGAGATGTGATGTGCTCAAGTATAACATGTCAAGCATAGCGTGTTGAAGAATCACCTGTTAATGGCACTGCAGTCGCCACCTAATAGTGAAATTAATGACTATTAATAAATAATTGATAAAGTTATTATTAATGAAGTGAAATTATTAAATAGTGGGGAAAAAAGTGAAATTGTCGTTTCACTGCAATTCACAGAGTTTTGGTCTCTTTCTTCAGCCATTTCCCACCCTTCACAGCATGCGTCTGTGGTGGGAACGCTGCCGAGCAGAGGGCTGCGGAGTGAAAGCCTCAGTTAGGACTGAGCTCATAGAAAACAAACCCCTCTCACTCACTTGCAAATCCAGACTGGCTTTTTTGTTTTTCCCCTCAATAATACTGAAAATATATTTCACAGGTCTGTCTTTTTCATTGAAATTAGTGACTGTTCCCTGTGTGCTGCTGACCCTGCAAATCAGGTTCCCCTAACCACTGTAATCACTCTGCTGCTTCTCCTCCTACTCCCCCACTAGGCAGTGCCCACACATACTGGAAAGACATGCTTTAGTCTTCTACCTTAAGACAATTCTCCTTTTCTTCTGTTTATCTTACGTCTTATCTTACTTTATTATGAGCTCAGAATATGGATTATAGAATATATCCTAAAACTGCATAAGGTCATAGACTCACAGAAGAATTTAGGTCCAAATGTAGACTCAAAGCAGGGCCCACTTCTTGTCCAGCAGCACCCTAATATCCTTGCTAGCAGAGCTGCTCCCTGGGCAGTCAGTCCCAGCCTTTGGTTGTGCATGGGGCTGGTCTTCCCTGTTGTTCTGGTGAAGTTCATGGAGCTCCCTCTGGCCCATTCCTGCAGCTTGCTGTGGTCCTGCTGAACAGCCATCTTGCTCTCCAGCACCTCAGTTTCTCTGCACAGTTTGGCATCACCCACAAATTCAGTGAAGGCATTCTCCATCCCATCATCTGGGTTGCTGACGAGGTTAACCAGTACTGCCCCCAGCACTGACCCTTGAAGAATTCCACTCCAACCACCCACCAAATGCACTTCAAACAGTTGACAGCCCCCTGCTTTTGGGCCTGGCAATCCAGCCACTGTTTCCCTCACCTTACGGGCCACTCATCTAGTCCATAGCTATCAGCTGGGCTGCCAGCATACTGTGGGCAGCTTGTACTGAAAGGCTTGTGTGGTGGGTTGACCTTGGCCAGCTGTCGGACACCCACCCAGCTTCTCCTCCCCCTCCTCAAGAAGACAGGGAAGAAAGTAAGATGAAAAAGCTCATGGGTTGAGATAAGGACAGGGAGATCACTTACTAATTAACATCACAGGCAAAAAAGACTTGACTTGAGAAAATTAATTTATTGCCAATTGAAATAGATTTGGATGGTGACAAACAAAGACAAAACAACACCTCTCCTTACCCCCCACCCCCCTCCTTTTTCCAGACTCAATTTCACTCCTTCACTCCCAACCTCTCTTTTCCCTCTCCACCCCGAGTGGCACAGGGGCGGGTGGGGAGTGGGGGGGTTACGGTCAGTCCATGATGGTTCCTCTCTGCTGCTCCTTCCTCCTCACACTTTTCCTCTGCTCCAGTGTGGGTCCTTCCCGTGGGCTGCAGTCCTTCGGGGAATATCTCTCTGGTCTGGTGTGGGATTCTCCACAGGCTGCTGTGTGTATATCTGCTCCAGCGTGGGCTCTTCAAAGCTGGAGAAACCTTTCATTATCTTTTTCAGTATAAGAAATAGCCAGTATCCCAAATCCTAGAAGAATGTGGTTCCTTTCCAGCAATATTTCGATCCTGCAGAACTGAATGCATTCTTAAATAAGAGATGCCCACAATTGCTTCTCATTCACAAATGGTTAGGAATTGCCACAGTGGGCAGACTAAACATCCGTTGCGCTCAGTGTCCAGTCTGTGGTGTGTAGGGGAGGATTTTACGGTACGGGAAAAGCAGACAATTTTGTACAGCCTTCAGAATACTGTCAGGTGTGCTCTGTAGGGTGAAATGCAATACTAATGTCCCCCAAAAAAAGAAAAAAAAAGTAATAGGGTAGTAGGACAGGAAGAGGGGTCTATGAATATTAGTTTTATCCTATTATAGAACCACATGGGAAAATGCAAAGCCAAGATGAGATTTCTATTTAAAGAAACAGAAATTTCTTGAAATTTCTTCAAGACGAGACGTTCTCAAAATGTTGTGCTCATCATTTGTAAAGTCAAATACTTAATAACTAGAAAACTGTGGATGGTAGAATGGGAACAGGGAATTCCTGTAGCCCAGTAGCAGTGTTTCACTTCCATCCTTTGTAGGATGGGCCAGAATCGCAGAACGGTTGAGGTGGGAAGGGACCTCTGGAAATCACCTTGTCCAACCCCCCTGCTCAAGCAGGGCCACCTAGAGCAGGTTGCTCAGGACCATGTCCACTTGGGTTTTGAATGTCTCCAAGGATGGAGACACCACAACCTCCCTGGGCAAGCTGTGCCAGTGTTCAGTCACCCTCACAATAAAAAAGTGTTTCCTGATGTTCAGATGGAACTCCCTGTGGTTCAGTTTGCACCCATTGCCTCTTGTCCTGTCACTGGGCACCACTGAGAAGAGCCTGGCTCTGTCTTCTTTGCACCCTCCCTTCAGGTATTTATAGACATTGTTAAGATCCCCCCCTGAGCCWTCTCTTCTCCAGGCTGAACAGTCCCAGCTTTCTCAGCCTTTCCTCATAGGAGAGATGCTCCAGTCCCTTCATCTTCTTAGCGGCCTTTTGCTGGACTAGTTCCATGTCTCTTTCATACTGGGGAGCTCAGAACTGGACCCAGTACTGCAGGTGTGGCCTAACCAGTGCTGAGTACAAGGGAAGGATCACCTCCCTCAACCTGCTAGCAACACCCCTCCTAGTGCAGCCCAGAATACCATTGGCCTTCTTTGCTGCAAGGGCACATTGCTGGTTAATGTTCAACTTGGTGTCCACCAGGACCCCCAGGCCCTTTTCTACAAAGCTGCCTTCCAGCTGGGTAGCCCCCAGCATATGTTGGTGCCTGAGGTTATTCCTCCCCGGGTGCAGGACTGTGCGCTTCCCTCTGTTGAACTTCATGAGATTCCTGTCTGCCGATTTCTCCAGCCTGTCGAGGTCCCTCTGGATGGCAGCAACACCCTCTGGCATATCAGCCACTCCTCCCAGTGTGGTGTCATCAGCAAATTTGCTGAGGGTACACTCTGCCCCATCATCCAGATCATTAATGAAGATGTTGAACAGGGTTTTACCCAGTATTGACTCCTGGGGTACACCACTCATTACTGGCCTCCAACTAGACGTCATGCCATTGTTCACCACCCTCCAGGTCTGGCCGTTCAGTCAGTTTTCCATGCACCTCACTGTCTGCTCATCCAGGCTTCAACAGCTTCTCTGTGAGGCTTTTATGGGAGACAGTGTCGAAAGCCTTAGTGAAGTCAAGGTGGACAATACCCACTACTCTTTCCTTTTCTACCAAGCCACTGATTTCATTATAGATGGTGATTGCACTGGTTTTGGCTGGGAAGGAGTTAATTTTCTTCATATGGTTTTGGATTTGTGGCCAAAGCACTGTTGATGACACACTGATGTTTCAGCTATCGGTGAGCAGTTTTACACAGCATCAAGACCTTCTCTGTTTCTCACACTGCCCTGCCAGCGAGCGGGCTGGGTGTGCACAAGAAGATGGGAGGGGGACACAGCCAGGACAGCTGACCCAAACTGTTGAAAAGGGATATTCCATACCATATGACATTCTGCTCAGCAATAAAAGCTGGGGGAAAGGAGGAAGGCTGGGGGGGATGTTCAGAGTTAGGACATTTGTCTTCCCAAGTAACCGTTATGTGTGATGGAGCCCTGCTTTCCTGGAAATGGCTAAACAGCTGCCTGCCGATGGGAAGTTGTGAATGAATTCCTTATTTTGCTTTGCTTGCACCTATTAAATTGTCTTTATCTCAACCCATGAGTTTTCTTGGTTTTGCCCTTCTGATTCTCTCCCCATACCACCTGGGGGAAGGTGACCGAGCGGCTGCACAGAGCTTAGCTGCCTACTGGGGGTTAACCCACAACAGTCCTTTTTTGGCATCTAATGTAGGGCTTACAGGGTTCAAAGTAACAACAGATTTGATTGGAGTGTGGTCGACCAAATGTATAGCTGGGATAGCTGTTTAGCTACTAATTGGCAGGCTCCTGTGCTTGCCACAGGGCTTGCTTGCCTTACTGTATATTAGAGTTTTGTGCTTGTTAGTGGCTGCTTTTGGCTTTTGCAGTGCTGCTTATCATCTTTCACTGCTGTGCCATGCAATGTTTTGTTAACAGTGATGGTCATGTGCCAGGGCTAGGGCATTGCTGCTGTTCATGTGCTGCTGTTCTGGACAGGGTGGAGCTCCAATATGAACTCAAGTGAAAGGGACTATGACCTGTGGCTAAGGCCATGCATTAGCAAGTACACCCCTGAAGGGACTGTGTGCCATGGATAAGCCAACACTGGAGCAGGTACACCCTGAAGGGACTGTGGCCCATGGATTAGCCCAGGCTGGAGCAGGTACAACCTGAAGGGACTGTGGTCCATAGATAAACCCACGCTGGAGCAGGTACACCCTGAAGGGACCGTGGCCCATAAATAAGGCCTGCCAGAGCAAGTACACCCTGAAGGGACTGTGGTCCATAGATAAACCCACGGTGGAGCAGGTGCCCCCTGAAGGGACTATGGATAAGCCAGCACTGGAGCAGGTACACCCTGAAGGGACTGTGGCCCATAGATAAACCCATGCTGGAGCAGATACACCCTGAAGGGACTGTGGCCCATAAAGAAGGCCTGCCAGAGCAGGTTGACCCTGAAGGGACTGTGGCTCATGGATAAGCCCAGGCTAGAGCAGGTGCACCCTGAAGGGACTGTGGTCCGTAGATAAACCCATGCTGGAGCAGGTACTCCCTGAAGGGACTGTGGCCCAGCAGTGACGTGACTCAAGCTGGCTTTGGTGCCCAATAACTCTACACAACACACCATCTCTCCTGTCCTGAGTAACCACTGTAACACATGGAACCCAAGTCATGGACTAAATGAACTCAATGAACATTTTATGGACATTTTGCAGGGATGGCTAGACAGCTGCTTGCCAATGGGAAGTAGTGAATGAATTCCTTATTTTGCCTTGCTTGCACACACAGCTTTTGCTTTACCTATTAAACTGTCTTTATCTCAGCCAACAAGTTTTCTCACTTTTACCTTTCTGATTTTCTCCCCCATCCCACTGGGAGGGAGCAGCTATGTGGGGCTTAACTGCCAGCCAGGGTTAAACCACGACAGCTGTCCAGTGCTCTAGTCAGAGACATCTGACTACAGAAAATGCAGAAAATGCTCTCCTGAGGTCTGCTTCATCTTAAAAGATGACCACTGGACAAGGTAGTCCCCCCCGATGGACAAACATCCTACTCAGGTCTGGGGAAACTGGTTAAGGTTTGTTTTTTGACTAAGGAGATTTCAAGGGACGCTTTTTTGCTCATCACCACTTATAGGTATAGGCAATTTCACCATCTCTTCCTCCTTTTTTCCCTCCTCTTGAAAAGAATAAAGCATTTTCTGGGTTCAGAAGTGAGCTGGAGCAGGGCTGAAGAGCCTGCACCACAGTGGCAGAAGAAGTCCTGGGTTACAGCTGCTATTGGAAAGTATTTTGTACAGTAACATTTTGGTAAAATACATATATGAGTTCACTACAGTCCTACACCAGAACCCAGGTACCTAAATATTATACTGTTGCGATGTCGAGCATTGTGGCAGCCAGACTCCTTGCAGGGCTAAAACCTTCCTGAAAGCACTGGCAGAGAAACAGCTCATGGTGATGGTGAGAGAAGACCACTGACAGTGAGTGCTTTCAGGAGGGGGTTGTGATGGGACCGGCTCACAGCTTCTTTCAGAATCAGACATACAACTCTCAGTACCACTTACACCTGCGAATCTTTTGGAAAGAGATTGCATTGCATTGCAATGTATTTTTAAAGTGCAGCTCCCAGCTCTCTAAGCAAATTGGTACCATCAGTTTCTAACTCAGAGCGTGCCCTTCAGTGATTGCTGCGCAGATAATTAATGATCTGTGGGACTGCTACGCAAACCCAACTAGAAGTTGCTCATCCAGACTGTGGCCCATTTCTTGGAGCCTCAGCCCAGCAGGCGGTGACATTGGATCTTTCGCTACCACTATCTTATCCCTGGTTGGTGCAGTTCACAACCTTAGTTTTAGTATACTAAAGGGTTAAATAGCATTAGGGCTGTTGAGTCCATTAGGTCTCTGACTGAGCAAAGCACTTAAGTAAGCATGCACTTAGCTAGTTTGGTTATCCTGAACAATCCTTACCTACCCAAACAATCCCTAGCAAAGGAAGTAAGCCAGAATTCACAGGATATAACCTCCTTTTACCATTTGCAGGAAGAGTCTTAAGTGGTTTCACTTAAGCTTTTGCTGGTGTGACTCTGTAGCCCCATTTATAAATACTTCTGAACAATGAAATCATGGGGATAGGTTGAAAGGTTTGAGATAAGCTAGTCTTAGTCTTTGGGATTCAGGAGCTGTGCTGGGATAAAACCCCTTGAATATGTACATCTAGAAAAATGTGCAAATAGCCATGATCACAGGCCCGTCTTCAAAGTCAGGGAAGGGTTTTGTGTTCCCCCCCCCCCCCAGGATAATAAGAATCTTCCTTCCTTTGCCCAGGGTCGGTGGGTGTTGTCTGCCCCAGACTCATAAAGCTAGATGGTGCCCAAGAAAGTTATCCGGTGTGGAGCTGCCCCCACACAAGCTCAGCCTGTTCTCAAAGACTGCAAATCCCTACCTCCGCTGGGCGATTCCTGGGCTTCAGGGTCTTACAGATGGTGTTTCCTACTGACCTGAAGCCTCCTTGTCTCAGGACAATCCCACCACAATCCACCCACTATGACCATAACCCGACACTGTTCTCATCACCTTTGCAGCGCCCTTTTCTGAGTCACTCACCTTGGCAGCGATTTCAATCACTCTTCAATAAAGATGGATCTCTTCGTTTTTATTTTCTAAAATAAGTATATAGGGTAGTTTTTTAAAATGGTTTGAAAGTACAAAACCAACTCCTTGTACGATTCTTGGCCAAACATATGTAAAGTCACATGACCTGACAGTTCTGACACATTTTTGTGTCCTGACACATTTTTATGTAACAACAACAGGTATCAAATCCTAAGAACATGCTCTAAGCTGGACAGAAGCAATACAGCACTCCAGTCCCTTGTCTGTTCTTAAATGATGAAATCTTGCACTAAGCCAATGATGCTGAATTTGCTTAGAGTATGGGTAGGTGAAAGTACTCAAGTGCTTGTACAATGTAGTCTTTTATATTTGTAATGCTGTAAAAGACACTGTAAAAACATCTGAACAGAAATACGTTGTTCTGTGTTTTCATTATTTGATTCCCTTTTATTTATTAATTGCATTTGTGATTCAGGTCCTCAGGTGTGCTTCTGAAGTTGTTCCAGCATCAGAGAGGAGACTCCAGACAGGAGACAACAGGGAATAGATCACAGCCTGGTCAGGATGACAGCTCTGTACCAAGGACAGCTGACAGCTGTTTAAGTTAAGCAGTAGATCTTGGGTATGGGCAAACCATGGGTACTGCACTTTCCTGTATCCCAGGGCCTCATGTTAGACAAATTCTCTGCCTCTTTAATTCCTGTATGTCTCTAAACAGCCAAGCAGTATTTTTTGGACTTGACCTTATCTGCAAATTACAAACCACATTCAGACCTGGAAGAAGATAATATATTGCCATGGATGTCAGCAAAACTACTTCTAGCTTGTTCAGCTCTTAATTTAGCGCCTCTTGCTTATAGCATTAATAACTTCATAAAGGAGGCTAATTAGTTCAGAGACTAAACAATTTTCAGAGAAACCAATGCCTTCATCAAAACGAGAATAGCTCTCCAGGAGATGATCTGGTCAACTGATTATACTGAGGCTCCATGGCTTCAGAGAGGATTGGGTGATGGGCGATAAACCCTGTGGCACGTTTTAATTCTCCTTGCGGCCTTCGCCTTTGTGAACTGCCAGAGTTATCTTACGAGACTTTCCTGTCCTGCTGCTGGGATCCTTATCATTTATTGATTGTGTCCTGCAGATTAAAGTTGTTGTTTCTGTTTAGCAAAAAAATTCATTCTTTGCCAGCGCCATATGGGAATGCTTCTGCAAAGTGTCCACTTTCTGCATTTCTCCTCTGCCTTTGACAGCAGGAAGGTATTTGAGTTACGTTATCGGCAGTGACTAGCCCCTGTACCCAGGAGACCCTGAAACAAGGAAGTAATGCTATGGATTAGAAATTCCACCCCAATAACCTTTCACAAATTAACCCTTTTTTACTCAGACTTCTAAAATCAAGGAAACACTCACCATTTAGGCTCTTTGATAGATTTTCCTCTAAGCCAGTTGCTTGGTATAAAGCAAAGAAAATAACTGATAGGGTTGAGAGGAACGTCAGGTGTATCAAGTATATCTTTTCCGTCTTTATTTCACCAAAGTTTTGTGTGTCTGGTTAGCATTTTGCAACATACAAATATAAGAAAAATATTGTTAAAGGTGGAACCAAAGCCAGAATTGTATGGCCATGAGACCACATTTAGCCCAGACTCCCCTCCAATATCATTAGCAAATCCTACCTTCCACTGTCAGTCACAGTTCACACCCCTGGAAATTTGGACATAGCTCTGGAGCTGACAAAATATCCTGAGCCTCTTTTGGCTTAGCTCAACAGTGCAGCACGCCAGTGTGTGTTGGGGAAGCCAAAGGCACACTATAGCACGTGAGGGATCACTGAARTGTGCGAGATACCTGGCCATGAGCCCTCTGTCTCAGTCTGTAGCCATTTTAATAGTAGGGTGCCATTCTTTGACATGTAGAAGATAAAAAATGTGTCCTCTCAGTTGCTCAGGGCAGCCCAGTTTGCTGTGCTTAGCAGGCGTTATGGGGAACATGTCCTGCCTCTAGAGCTGCACCAGGGCTGCAGAGCCAGAGAAGAAAAATACTGCCCGGGGTTCCTGCTTAAAGAGAGTAATTTTTCAGTGTATTTTAGGTAATTTTGTGGGTTTGGAATTTGCATTTCACTGTAGCCAATTGTGGAGGAAGTATCGACAATTATGTTCCTTTTCAATATAGCCATAATTATGTGTACTTTAATGTCTTTTGCAGGGTCAGAGTAGTATCTGGGCACTTCATATGTGTGAGACGCAGTCTCCCAATCTTTGTTTAATAAACTTTTATAAGAGACCTTTTATGTTTCTTACGATGTCCAAGTGCTTATGTGGAAATTTTCATAAATTCTTTTGTTTTGCTATTGGTATTGTAAGCAAAACAAATGTGTGTATTATGATGCAAAGTAACCTGCAGATATTTTGGGAGTTTCTGCATTCAGTAGTCCCATGCATCTCCGGATGTCATTTATCAAAAACAGATGTTCTTTATATCACTATGTCTTGTATCAATGTCTATTTAAAGTTAAACTGAGAGCAACTGAAGCCAAAGAAGCATGCTTTGATTTAAATAAATCAAAGCATATCACAGTCATAGCAATTAATAATCCAAGACTGGAGCAAACATGAAGAGTAGGAGAAACCCATTCAGACAGGATTGTTTTTGTTTCTTGCTGCTTTTCTAAAGCTTATTAGAAGCAGCAAGTCTTTGATTAAACTAGATCAACTTCCACAAAAATCCCTCAGCAACAATAGGTATTAAGAGGCTCAATCCTGGCAGCCTGAGCAAACAGCCTGTATAAATCAAGGCTGGGGTTTTGATTATAATGGTCCCTTATTTATGACAGGTCATAGAAAGCAATTCTTCACTTGAATCATTCTCAGCATTAAATGCAAAAGCTCCTGCTAATGATACAGGATGAGGTCTTGAGCTGTAATTATGTTACGTGCATCATGTATCAGGCAGAGATATTAATGAACCACGACTCAAGTAATTATAGCTGTGGGAGAGGGATTGTGCTGGAGCAGCAAAATCAATGTCTGGTTTTATTCCTGTTAAAGCCGGTTAATATTTTGTGTGCCTTCAACTGGATGGCATCTTCTTCCCATCTTCTCCAGCGCACATTTACCACAGTACCAACTCTGATCTGACCGAATGCTGTTGTCCAAAGAGGCATCACTGGAAAGCCAAAACTTGTCTATTTTCAGAAACATAGTTTTTGGGAAATGGCGAAAGAGGGTCCTGTTGAGAGGGCCCCGGTCTCCAACACAGATGTAAGGGAATCACTGGAGAAGAAAGTTACTGATGGAAAATAGCAGAAAATTCAGCTTTATGTTTAGAGTAGGTGAGAAAGTCTTAGCAGACCTTTCATCTCTTTCTACTGAGAAATTTTTCTGTAATAGTGGAAGATACACAGCACATTTTTAAGGAGAAAACACATTTTCTTTTCGCAAAGCTAAAATGGGTATTTGTTCTGTGAAACTACAGTGATAATTCTGTTTTCAAGTAGGTGTAATTATTTTGGAACTAGGAATATATATATTTTTAGATACTTGTAAACATTCCCCTATGATTTGAAAGAATGGTACAACACCACCACTGATGTTTTATCAGTAGACTTGAAGGCTGGCTTAGGAAAGACATCATGTCCACAGGCCAAAATCCTGCCCTCTGCTGCATGCAGACAAGAAGGGCTCAATAGGATGCAAGTCAGCATGCAGGAAGAAGTGTGGAGGCATTAAGCAATAGGCTCATCGCATTTTCTGCAAGCAGTAGGCTCATCGTGTTTTCTACAACACATTATTCCTTTGCCTTTCTTTCCTTTGCCAGCTGTAGCCCAATACGCTCATTCTGAACATGGGAAAAAGAACATTTTGTGTTTTCAGACAGGATGGCTCAATCGCAAACATTCACAAAAGCTGGGGTGGTAGAATATTGGTGAAAGCATCATTAGAAACCTAAAAAAAATAATATTGTGGTCAGAACCTTTTTTTTCCATCCAAAATGTATTTTTGAGTTTGTCCAAACAATTTATGGCGATTGAAAAGGCCAGAATAATGGGGGTTTTCCCCCACATTTTCACATTTTTTTTTAATGCTTCACTTTTTGTTCCAACAGGACTTTTCTACCTGACGCCAGCTCCAAGGACAAGTCATAATCTTGACTGGCAAGCATTGCCCCCCCATCTCCTTTAACAGCAGCTCTTTGCTCTGCATCTGCAGAGCCAGCGCTGAAATCATTGGGCATGTGAGCCATTAGGTAACATGTTGGTAAGGCTTAGGTATAAGCTTGTTATATCCATACCCACTAAAGCAGAAATTAAAATGATTAAAGAGAGTATAGCTGCACTTAGTTTAACTAATGACCCAAATGGCAAATTTGAGGCATTTACTTGTTTTCCCCTTACCACTTGGACAGCAGTGTCTCGCTCTATCAGAGATTTCAGCCGTTCAGGAGCTGCTGTGGTGTTGCGTCTCTCGACACAGCGTGTGCCATCGTGCAGCATGGACCGGTGCACATGGTCCGTCTGCTCTCCAACGATCATACAGGCACCCAAGGGGACGGGGGAGCAGACAGCAGCTTTTCTCCTCTTTTCAGCAGATGCTCAGAGGTCTGGTACTTATTATCTTCTGAAGAAAGGGCACAGGTTTCTGCAAGCAACTTGAGCTCGTATCAGTACTGAGATCACAGCACATGATGTAACTGGTCAGTTCAGAAAGACAAATTGGCTTGAAGAGGAAAACGAACACAATGCTCCCACCCTCTGGCTTAATTACTTTCTGCTCCCATCGACAGGCCAGGGTTTGGCAGGCAAAACATGAAGCGAGGCAAATGGAGACGCTTCATGTGAGAGGAGGACGTAGCCCCATCTAAGCCAGGAGATGATATATTGCTTGCAGAGCTGACTGTGAAAACAACGGCGCCTAAATAAAGCTGTGAATCATCCCCCCGTCTCACACCACTTCCACTGGAGTAGCTTCCCTTCTGAAAAAGTATGGCAAATCCTTTGATTGCAAACATTGCAAATAAAGATGTCAGTCCTGGCAACTCTTTGGACAGACTGTAGGTAAGTGGGTACATGTCCCCCCAACCCCATTGGGGTGCCTGCTCCTGTGCAGTGATGCAGGATGGGACCATCTCCACCATCAAAGTGAAAAAAAATCTTGATCCTTGGTCCGGTTCTGAATGCCTTCCAGATCCTGAAATGACTGATAATTTTCAGAGCAGAAAAAAAAACGCGTGTGACATTTGCCTTGATTAATGGTTGACGCTGAATACGAGTGCCGCTGGTGGTGTGATTAGGGATAGGTTTTAGAGTCAGGTTGCCTTCAGGGCTTATGGTACAGGCTCTCAAACCAGGAGAAATACTTGAAGGAAAACCCATGAGGTTAATTGAGCCAGCCCTGGCTGAACCAGGGGAACCCGATGCGCTCTACTTTTTTGGTGGATACATTGAGTAAAAAAATATATCCCTAAAGGCTTAGCATGCACATTTTTTTTCTCCATTTTTCTTCATGAGATGTAACTCCCAGGTACGTGAGCTCATCTTCATTTAATTTAGTTGGAATATTTGAGGGATGAAACAGGATAGTGGATGTACCCCATAGCTACTCTCTGCTCAGTCTTATCTAGTCACTGAAACCAAATGCGGTTCGCTTTGTGTTTCACTTAAATTCTGAAAAACAAGAGGGGGGGAAAGCAAGGAAAAAACCTAGAGAACGGGTGAAGTGAAAAACACACACTTTAGAAAGTGTGGGGGGGAACTATATATACATAAGTCAATAAATAGAGCGCCTATTTGTGCTGCTGTGCACTTTGAGAGGTGTTCTGCTCTCCCCAAGGTAGAAAAATATGTTTGTTTTTTTGTAAACTGTGTACCTTGGATGAAAACAATATGATTTGAAATGGTGGTGAAATACACTTTTCTACCCTAAATTAGCAAGCAAACTCTGTGAACCTGAAACAGACTTTGCCAAATTCACAAAACCTCAAACACCGCAAAGTTTGCCCACCTCTAACTTGAGCTCCAGGACTGTGTGAAGGGGATCTTTGAATGGTGCAGCATAAGCCTGAGATCTGGGGAGGGTATTAGGTGAATATTTACTGAATATAATCAGTGGAAAATTTTTGCATCCTCCATTAGCTATGAAGTTTCAAAAAAAAATCCAGAAGAAATGCTGTTTGAGCGTTGGCCTGTCGACAGAGACTTGGCTGAGTTTGCAGGCTCTGGAAGCGTGAAAATCCTAGAAGCCCCTTAGGAACAGAGTTTAAGTTTAGTGCTATAAAACAGCTAGCTCAGGCTTAAGGAAATCACAACCTTAGCAGTACACCTGTAAAATCCAGCAAGCCATGAACCAAGCTGATTGATAGAAAATTAAAGACACTGCAAATAGTTATAACTATAAAGTTACTGCCTCCTGTCTTTGATGACGGTACAGTCACACTTGATGGAAGAGAGAGTAAAACAACACACCCGTGGGAGCCTTGCAGCTTGGTGCACGCGGGGCCGTTCCTCTGCACACACAGCCGCTGCGTGCTTTTGTAGGCACAACTGCAAGCTAGATGTGGTGTACCCTCTCTAGCAGGCATTTTGCCTGTAGGCTTTGCTTTTCACATGGGACAGTGAGATGTGTTTTGATCTTCTGTGAATTCATTGGTGGAAGTCAACAGAGACTTTATTTCTCCCTTTATTTCACTGGAGGAATGTCAAAAAGGACTGGAAAAATCTGTTAATCACAGAGCAAATTCCCCTACAGGTCTTACTTTACAGGGCTAGAAGGAGCTGGATCGATGGTCTGGAAGAAATGAGAGGCTGCTTTTGGGTTGTGTGAAAATATGTCGACTGTCACTGTGAAGTCTAGCCCAGGACTTGCTCTTTAAACGTGCTCTTGTTAATGTCCTCACAAAGTCACTACACATTCACTGGACAAGAGACCAAGCTTTTGACAGCGGAGAACTGCAAGGTAAAAGAGGTCTGAGAGTTTGGCAGCAGCTAATCTGTGGTCTTCATTTAAAACTTGATCAAAGATACAATTTAAAATAAATAAATTGCTGCAGCAAAGCCATGAAATTCAAGGAATGGTGCCCCGAAGAGTTTGCAGGGGCTGAGCCAGTCTTTCAAGAGTTTCTTGAACAACTTGCCATGCATACAAATGTAATTTTACCAACAAGCTGTTTGCTTTCAAATTCTTTCCAAAGCATGGTAGACCATGGATGCTTAAAAATTTGCTCCAATGTTACCATTAGGAAAATATATACCTAAATACCAGTTTAATCATAATAGGAAAGTAAGTCAGGGCAAAAAAGCTGGCATTGTCTCGAGCATTGTGTGTTTTGTCCCCTCTCACAAATCATGTGTTTTTCAAACTGTTACCTGTGTAGTTGGATCTTCTTGTCCCCATTTAAGCCATTTGATTGCTGAGCTGTACAATCCCAGCGCTTGAAACCCCAGCCATGTTTATCCTTATGCCGATAATGCAAAATGATATATAGGATGCACGTAGGAGAAAGAGTCTTCAAAGATGTGGGACTGTTTAAATGATGCCATAAGACTAAAGGACAGAGGATCAGGGACTACCTGGAGGACTTTTCTTCTATCCCTCCAGCTTTCTCTTTCTGAGCACAAAGAGCCATGAATTAGTGTAACTTGCCAGTTTGGGGAGTAAATTGGCAGAATGACAGCTCACATCTTTGTTGAATGCTGCCTCTGTGGCGGAGGGAGAATAAGTGTGGTATAACAGTCGATGTGAATGAGCACAGGAGGAATTTAATACGTGACTCCATTTTTTGGCAAGTTATTTCTTGCAGTGGTGAAATAAAGACTCCACAGTTACAGGCTCATTGACTTCTTTTATCACCAGTAATAAAGGCAAAGCAGTGGCCCGAGTTGAATTCTTTTTTTGCATTGCTATTTCCAGGAGAAAAAAGAAACATGCTGCTTTCGTGAATTAAATAGGGGTATCACACCTGCAAGGGAATGCGTTATTTTTTCCAAGTCATTTACTGCAGTTTTGACATACACATTTTATCCTGTTGAAATGTRAGTAGGAAGGCAAATGGGGAGCACATCAGAAAATTTATCAGATGTCTTTGTAGGAGAGGTGGAGAGTGGACTCATTTTCCATCTACAGCTGGATGCAGTTTTATCAAATGCCAGGATATCCAGGGGGTTTGGGATAGCTAACTATGCTAGAAATGTTTTAGTGGTAAGTCATTAGGAGAATGAAATTCTCCTTCCTGTACTTAAATGGGATTGTTAGAGATGGTTAGAAATGCTGAAGGAAAGTAACATCTCCCATTAAAAAAAATCTGCTTTTGCTAAATTTTGCTGAGGGCTTTCCTTTCAGAATTGCACAAACACAACTTACATGGCGTTGCATTTAAAAACAACAACAAAGTGGAGAAGCGGAAGCATATTATTAATTCTCATTTGTTTTTGCTTAAACCTCAAAACAGGAGAAAGATGTTGATCAAATAGGAAGCTTTTGCTCACCAGCTTTCAACTTGCTTCCAGCTTTCTCAGCGAAAAGGACAGAATTTTGCTCCTGTGAGAACAGCACAGATTTAACCTGGTTAAAATGATATTAAACCTGCGAAGAGTGCCACCAAAGCTACAGCTGGAACTGCATCTGTTGCCAACTTAGTATAACCTTCTTACAGTCAAATGTTTTTCAAAGGCACTACTAGGAATAGAAAAGAAGCAAAGCTTTGCATCCTGAGCTCTGAGATGGGGTACATGTGTTCTCAAATACTCACAATTTTTTATATAAAGCCCCTACAGTTTGGGCACTACATCCAGCATAGCTAATGCAATACATGGTGTGTTCATACCAAGTACCCTTGAAAGGCTGTAGGAAAGTTGCTTTATGAAGGAGGTTCATCAGGAGAGAGTGATGGTGCTCAGAAAGGCCGGCATTTGCTCCATGAGGCTGACTTTCTTAGGTTCCTTGTAGAGTCCATGCCAAGAGAGAAGAAGAWGATGACAGAAATCCTTTCCCTGCAGCATATCTGGTTGTAGCTAGACAGCTTTATAATAGATGATAGTGGTACTGCAAAATGATGTGCTTTCCCATCTGGGGGAAAAAAAAAAAAAAAAGGCAAGAAGACAAACAAAATAAAATCCAATCACACAAAATTCCTTCCTTTCTTAATTTCTCTCCAGCGCATGGAGATGGTCTGCACTGGAGATAATTAAAAGCATGCTTTGCATGAGCCCTTATGCTGTGCAACTTCTTGGCCTAAGACTAATTAAGGAGGAGGGTTTTATTATTATTATTATTATTATTATTATTATTATTATTAACAGGACAAACCACGCCTATTGTACAAATGGCACCTTTTCCTGAAAAGCCGGAGCGGGCTGACAAGCTGTTTCCTCCTCTTGTATTGACAGCAGCAAAAGGCAGAGAGCAGATCTTCCTGCAATGCAACAAGCCCGGAGCGGCTCTCGCCCCATCCTGGCTCACAGCAAGAACATGCAACATCTGAGTGCTGGGGCAAACGGGACACTCAGCTTATTTTAAAACACTTTTATTAAGGTTTGCAGTTTGCTAATCGCTTTGCTTCCTTCCCCCATAGGGTTTTCAACAAAATATCGCTGACCGAGGACGGCAGCATCTCATCTCCTATAAACAGCTGCACTTAACAGCAGTGTTTCCATACAGCGTGTCATATTTTCCCTTGCCACCCAGCTTCAGTTCAATGAAGCTGACGTGTTTTCAATTAGTTTTAAACTCTGCATTAGAAAATATAACCATATATTTCAAGTTACATGTAAAATTCAAGCTGGAACCATGTTCACAGCAATGTGATTGGGTTTGATTTCTTCCACGCAACTCATTTCCTTTTTTCCCAGCAGTCTGTCCTGCCATTCCTTGAAGTCCACCATTGCTCCGACACGCCAGGAGAAGTGCAATGCTTTTACACTATTTTCTTTAGCTTGTTGATTTGTTTTATGTGATGTCCAGGAGAATTGTTGCCTTGCAAGTCGCTGATGCTTCATCTTTAAACTTCCGCCATGCTCATGGCAGTTTATGCACCCCATAGCCATTTCCCAGGTTTGTGGAGCCCATCATTGGTGAAGTGGAGGAGGATGTGGAAGGACAGGCTCCTCTTTGTGCCGTTTGACTACAATTTACATAGTGTCTCAGCTGGAGCCTGTCGCTCAGCCTTGGCCTTGGAGGTCCTTCGAGACCCTTCAAAGCTGCCATGGGAATGGATGTTCATGCCGGGAGGGATCTGACAAGTACTAGGCACCAACCAGAGCTACTCCACAGGTTTTTCCAGATCTTTCTACTGGACATAGGTAGCTAAAACCTGCCTGCATCCCTCCTGTGGGGCCATGCCCTACACCTCCTCACCCCACATCTACCCCCTTTGGTGTCATGAATGTGGTGAGGCATGGTGGTACCCAGCTCCCCATCTCTCCCCAAAGAGATGCCACCGGGGTTACTTTTTCAAGGTGACAAAGGTCCTGAAGCCGAAACCTGCAGCAGGCTGACTGCTTTCGAGGCAGCCACAGCATTTCACCCTGCATCACCTCGCAGGAGAAGGGGGTCTGTGCTGCGCGAGTCATGCCAGAGCCCAGGGACCAGAGCAATCAATGGAGCAAAAGATGCCTTAAGCATCCCTCCCCCCTCGCTGAGCAAACCCATACCGGCCACCGAACAAAAAGGGAGAGGGATGACTGTGCTAGCGATCCCACAAATTCCCTCCCCGTCTGAGCGAGTGAATCCTGCTTTTAAATCAAGGCTTCCACCAGCGAGCTCCCCTCCGGATGTTGCTAGACACCGCTCCTTAATGAGACTGACGTGTATTTTTAATGTGGTAATCTTCTGGCTCTGGCAATTGTACAGACACCGAGACTACAAAAGAGTCACTTCAATGCAATGAGCTGCCAATGAGCCTCACGTCAAAAAGCCACTCTGCCACAGGGACGAAGACATTGCAAATAAACACTTCTGGGGAACTCTCTCTCCTTAAATAACGCATTTATAGAGCATCCAGATGTTAGTTTAACACTTAACGATTGTGGGAGAAAACAAAGCATGAAGGGCTGTGTTTGGTTTGGTTTATGTTTTTTTTTTTCTCTCCTTGATCTCATATATTGAGTGTGTACAAACAGATATGGTCTAAAAAAAATTATAGGAAATCCATATATATGTATGTGTGCCAAGATAGTTATTGGTCCATAATAGCTGGGTCCTGCGAGGATGGAGTGAGGAAGTTGACCCTGCRAGATGTGTGTTCTGCAATGCCGGGAAACATGATTTTGCTTCGCTTCGGGACAGTTGCAATGAACCCATCTTACCCAAATTATTTCCAGGCTGGTTGCAAGAAGCACAAGGGGGGGAAAAAAAAAAACCAAAACCCAAACCTTTGTAATTAGGTGCCAAAGGACCTAAAAGGAGATTTGAAAATTGAGGAGCAGAAACCAGATGAGGTCTTACAGCTTCGACCAGGGCTTCGCAAATGGTGCTGTCTGTTTGCTTGGTCCTTCAGGGGRTGGGTCCTGCTTTTGAAAGCAAGGTATCCCAGAAGGTTGAGGACCACTTGCGAATTGAGAGCATGGACCCACTGCTTCACCCCTGGGGCTTGACCACTAGGTCAAGCCGGGCGAGCCTGCCGGGCAGCCGGGCATGGGCGAGGGCAGGGATCCTTCCCCAAACCCCAGCAGGTCTGTCCAGAAGGACCTGCGAGCATTTGGGAGAAGCTCGTTATGGTCCCAGGGAACCGCTCTGAGTGAGAGATGTGTTTGGAAGTGAGGGGAAAGAGCTTGTGTTCTAATGAGTCATTTCACAGCGAGATTTATGTAGAGGAAATCTGGCTGCTTAATCCAGACTTCCTCCTGGCATAACCTATTTTTTGCTTGCTGTTGTTCTCCTCGCTTCCTTTGTTCCTCGGGTGGGGGAAGCCCTCAGCATCCTACACAGCTCTGGCATCAGAGAGGCAAGAGCAGTTCCAGCTGTTGCTGCTGGATATCAGACCGCCTTCCCGCTCCTCTCCAGAGCCAGGGCAGCCTCACCTTCCCAGCCATTTCACAGCTTCCCCAAGCCTCCCCTGTTGCTTTTATTGGATCTTCCAATTGCGTAGTGTACAGTCTTCCCCTAAAGCATCAGTAATGCTGAGCAATGGCTATTTCTAAATGGGAAGAAGCAAGAAAACAAATAGCAGATGGCATTTGTAATTCCAGTTCTGGACATCCATGGCCCAAAGAGTCTGCAGGAGTGAGGCCATTCCCAGCCAGCGTAAAGCCATTGAACTGAGCGTCACTGCTGGGATGCTTGTAGGACTCTTAAGTATTGAAAACGTCAGAAATTACAAACTTAGATTAATATGGGACTTGCCGCAGGATGGGGCAACCCCATTAATGTGGGACGACCGTGAGAAGCTGCTGCACTATTCCAGATTAAATCACAGTAACAAATCATGGTCCACAAGCACTGGTGTCCTCCGGGGATGACAGCACTAGGCACTTCTAAAAGGCAAAACTAGGTTTTGAGGCTCCACTGCCAAGACCAATGGCCACACGCCTAAATTTTGTCCCCATGGGAAACTGCTCTGTGCTATCACTGCATAAAACCTATTTTGCAGACAAGAGCTGAGAGCACGGCGACTGTGTTGCTAAATTTGGCTATTTTGGGATAGCTTTGGGGGAGAGGAGCATCCGGGCTCCTGCCCTGAGAGCTCCTGGCATGTTTGACACCAAAGAGTCTCTGGATGAAATACAGACCCCTTGCCTGAGCCTGGGGTGTCTGCAGGGATTTCGGATCACAGCCGAGGTGCCTGCAGGGTTTAGACCCCCTTAGATAAGGCAGGATAAGCTGGGGATTTTCAAGGTCAGAGTTTGGGGCTTAAGCGCGTAAATGGTGCCCGAGTTCTGCTTTAGGCACCGAGACCCATTTTCCAGCTGGTTTTAGCTTTTTGATCACTGAAGTGTCCCGGTGGCTTCTGCAGGATGGAGGCACCAGGGGACACGTGGGATCATCTGCTCAAGGTTTGCTAAAAACAGAGGCTGAGACTTGAACAAGGATTTGGAAATCTTAGGCCAGTTTTGCGGCGCGATGGAGATGCTGCGTTTGAAGGAAAAAATCACAGCTTTGATACTTTCAGTGCTGACCATCCTATATATCCTATAGTAMAGCCCAGCAAATGACAATTGAGCCCTCCCCGCAGCCAGCTTGACTCTACCTTTCTCTTTCCACCCTGACCTTCGGGATGCTGCCAGGCACCCACAGGCTGTGCTGAATCGAGGGAACTTGTGATGGGTTCAGAGGGGGTTTTTTTTCCCCTTCATTCTGGCAACTTTTCTTCCCTCCTTGCCCCAAAATGTCCAAGCCGATGGAGCCACGGCTTTCTTCAGGTGGCAAGACATTGGGGAATGTGTATAGATAGAGCAGAGGTTGAATTATTTGGTTTTGGTTTTGGTTTGGGATGGCTGGTTTTCGGGGCGGAGGCGGGTTCACACAAGTCAGAGCCTTGCCTCTGCCTCCTCAGGCAGCATCCAGCACCACCCACCGAGCCACAGCTATCTGAAATCCCGTCCTCCGGCGCCTCATCCCTCGTCCTTCCAGCCGTCCTTGTCACCATCTCCTGCTCTGAAGGCAGCAGCACCATTCCTGCCCGCCGCCGCGTCGCTCCTGCTCTCTGTACCTCTCCTCACCACTTACTGAAAGCATGCACATTTGGAAAGTTTAACTTGTGCCCTTTTTTTTGTGCACTCGCATAATACGTATTTCCCAGCCTGAGTTTCCCCTTTCCCATGTCTAACACACCGTTTCTGAATTTTCCAGCTCCCAATTGTGCTACATTGGTGCCTTTACTTTTCCCATCCCCTGGCCTGTGACCAACTGGCTGGCTGTCCTCTGAATCAGGTTGTTTGCCTTCCTCAAATCCTCATCCTCCAAAAAACCTCGAAGCATGATGATTATTTCAGGGCCTGCCATAAGTATCGGAGACAATTTAATGAAATGCCACTCGCAAAGACTTTCTGCTTAGCATCRCTGCACACGTGCTCCTCTGAGCATCTGTTTTAACAAAAACAATGCTTAATAATACAGAGTTAATACCTGAACTGAGGTCACACTCCCCATGCAACATCCCCACCATAAAATTCAGCAGATAGGCTCTATCTCTTTTTTTTTCTTGTAGGAAACTATTCTATCCTAGCTGCAAAATCTGCCCTGGAGTCTGGCAGAGTGGAACAAGGAGCCGTCGCTTAAAAATCAATTCATGGTGGTCTCGAGCTATGTTTTTGTTCTGGCACATTAAACAGAATGAAGACATATGTCTGAATTTAAGACATCCTTTTGGTTCCCTGTATACACGAGCCAGCCGAGAAATTTGAACTATTTCAAAGCGCTAGGAAAAAGAATTGTAGACACATCCTTTGTTTAGGCATATATTTTTAATTATCCTGCCTTTTAATATTCCTCTCCATTTGAGTATAATCAGAGAAAATAGATCCTGCTGGGCATTGTCATGCTTAATAAAAGTAAGACTGAACATCTGCAAATTTGGCGACAGTGTGGCGCATATGATGCACCAGCGGCTGAGCTGCATTCTTGTGTAATTATAACACCACATGCAGCTGTAATAGTGTAATTCTCTGTTTACATTAGTTCTAGCACTTATCCTAAACTCCGCTGGGTTGGGGTGCTAAGCATTAGCAAACTGGTAGTGTTTTTTCCCCTACCGAAGAAAGCTGAAAGGACAGGAGGACTGTCTGTTGTCTGCCCGTTGGTGAGATATGGGGTTCGGGGGAATAACTCGTGCAAGGCAGGAGCCTGCCTCGCTGTGCAAAGCAGGGCTGGTGCCACCGAAATTAGTGCCGTTAGAATTAAATCAGTGAAAGTGAGAGCAGACTTCAGGCTTTCTCTCTTCCTAATTTTTTTTTTGGCAATGCAAACCCCACATCCTGCAGTGGCTGAAGCACACGCTTAACCGTGTATTCTGCAAATTACACCGCTGGCCCCGGGGGAAAGCACAGTTTCGCCCCCATCTAACCCTTTGCAGGATGGAGAGCCAAAGGCAACGCTTTCTCCATCACCCCAGAGAAAGCCGGGCCATCCCACCCTTCTGCGGAGCTGGAAATCGGATATAAACTCCTCTGAGCGACCGATGCACATGGGCATGTGTGGGAGGGAAAGCAGGGAAGGTCTTCTCCTGGCAGGCAGCTGTTTGCCTCCTGCACGCTTCACCTCCAGCCCGGCTGCTGTACGAGCCGGGTGTGCTCTGTCCTTCCAGGGTTGGGGAATAGGGAAAGCAGGCAATAGGGAAAAGTGACCGAGGAAAGGGAGCAAGATGCACATTGACGTGTTCCCAGCCCCGGTAGACATGCAAAGCTCAAGCTCTCAGCAAATATAAGCCTCTCCCTGAAGCATACCTCACCTTAACACCAGCCTTCCCTGCACCAGCGCTTCTCTGAGAAAAAGAACTGAATTTAGACCTGTCAGCTGGGTAATCGAGCCTGGGATTATTACAGATGTATTCTGCCCTTGTACATCCAAAATCTTGCTGCACATTCAGGTTGTTTCTGTCTGAAAGCATTTTGGTACCTAACTTAGCTTCCACAGCTGTATTATTTAGCTTTCCCCCTGAACGCAACAGCTCTGTGTTCGCAATATTGTGTGTCCCAGCATCAGCCCACTCACAGAAATACAAGGGTGAGGATGCTGTAGGCGCACGGTCACATTGGCCCCAGCCAGAGGTGTGGGAGGCAGTGGGTGGAGGATGTAACGGACCTCTGATGCTCTGGACTGTTTTGGGGGACAGGGATGATCTCCCCCTCCTGCCCTAAATCAGCCCCCCGCAGTAGTGATAGGAGGAGATAATTTTTACGCAGCATCGTAATTTCATCTCCAGGAAGATCTCGACCTTTCTCTGAGACCAAAACTGGATATTCATGTGCCAAAAAAATGTCCCAAGTCATAAAGAGAAAATGCAGAGGGTGAGTAAATAAAGCTATCGCGCCCACCTAGCAAACGGGGGCTTCACTCGCCCAAATGTCCCAACTTGCAGCCTAACGTCAGAAGCTGTTAAATGACTTCCTTGGAGACTCAGGTGGCACCTCTGCTACAGCGGCTCAGTCCTGACGTTTTTGGGGGCATTTGCCAGTATTTAGTGCTGTGCCCAGTGAGGGGAACGGGAACGGTCCTTCTTCTGCAGCTGGCAGGAGGCACTGCCCACGCTGCCGTGCTTCCCAGCATGCTTCTACGTGGACTTGCTATGCCATTGCCTGCACCCTCCAAATAACCGTTTTCCCCAGACATTAGTGCAGCTCAGGTGCTTCTAAGGCATCCTTTTTTATAAAGGCAGTGCCAAACTGAAGCTCTGCCGTACCCTTCTGGCTGTTCTGCCCAAAAATGGAGACCTACAGGCTGGCAATGCAACATCTGATGCTTGAACGCTTCAGAGCACAACCCACAAACCTGAGCATCTCCATCTTTCAGTGACTGTCTAAACCATTGCTCTGTAAAGGGAATAAAATGATCCCCTCTGTACTCAGCCTGACGTTCACCGTTGGTGTGGGAGCTGCTTTATATTGCACTGAAATCGCAGAGCTCGGAGTGTCCAGGAAGCCGCCCCCAGCAACGACGRTGCTGCAGAGAGTGAATGCTCTTATTATAGCGTCGCTTTAACTAACAGGCAGCGCTTTCCCTTTGCACATGTGCTCGGCAGCTGCCTGGCTGATCTTTTGAAAGGATGCCACAAGATGCAACACCAGATGCTCAAGTTTCCAGAGAGGTCGATAACGGTGGACTCGACTCTGTCTTGTTCTTGGCTGCTGCGCCAGAAAGGAAAAGGATAATAAAGGACCAGCTCACCACGGCAGGGGCTGCAAGCTGGGAATTTCTTTATGTAATTTAAAAGCGATACRGCCAGAGAGGGAAATGATGCTGAAGGTACTAGGCCAGTTGTTGCATCTTCAAGCAAGATGGGACCTTTGGCTGCTCTGACCTCCTCGAGCTGCGACAATGACCGAAATCCGTGGGGTTACCTCATTGCAAGGCTGAGGCACGGTGGTGGTTTGCAGCTTACAGGGCCTGTCTAGTGTTCCAGTCCGCAATCTTATGTGCTGATGACAGCAGCAAGCACTAGCAGGGAGCGTGTACCATTCCTGTTCACACGAGTGGCAATTTCTCTGCTCAAACGTGCTGCCGGAGATGGGCTTTGCCACGGCATAAAACAGGCTGGGATGGGAAAAGGGACGTCAAGATTTTAGGTCTAATAAGTTTTATGGAAACTATAGCTGTGTCCTATGAAGAGTAAAAGAATACCAGATCAGTTACCAAGCTTTAGAAACCTGCCTTAAATCTGGCAAGCCTTTGTGTCTGAAAGACTTTTTATTACAGGTCAAARTGCTTTCGCATTTCAGTTTCAACATAACACTTTTTCAAGTGTGTTTTCATGACTCGCTCTCGTGGCTGTATGCTTGAGAGTTGTAATTATTGTACCAGGAATACTTCAGAGGTAGCTCGCAAGCGAAGCATGCAAAATCATACCTCCCTAATGATGTGTCTGATGGGTTTCCAGATGATTCAGGCAGGCCTATCAAGGCAAGAGCAATGGGGCAGAGGGGACAGCACGACCTGCAAAGTGCCCGTTGCTGCTCCTGCTGAAATCCCTGGGTGCAGGATTCAATCTCAGGTGTATTTGCCTTTTGACCATGCTGCATATTAAATCRAGTGCAATCATACAGAAAGCAGCTACCATTACCAATATAACCTAGAAATACAATGCAGCATAATCACAGCTGTAAAACTTCATTAAACAAAGCCATTATGAAATCTTTCTGCTGGTCTTCTGCAATGGCTCTGGGGGCAAGGAACGTAACCTGTTCCCAACCTGTGCTTGATACGAGAGGGGACGCGTGGCTGGAGGGAGGGTGAGTCGGAAGATCAACGTTAAAGCTTGTCTCTTGGTGTGTGTGGCTTCTGATATCCCCCAGTACAGTCCAAAGAAGATTTGATTATTGTTTATTATGCCGTATATATATGTAAATATATGTGTGCGCACACTGTATTAATCCCAGATGCCTCCCACTCTCTGCGGAGACCACGAGTTTTTCCTATCCTTTGCATCTTAGCTTCGTTGCTTGGGGTTTTGCCCTCCTCTGTAGCAACAGCAAGAGATGGGCTGTTGGCAAGGTGCTTGGCCCAATGGCACTGTCCTGCTCACGCTAATTTTGGGATCAAAACGCCATCAAATTTTCATGACTTTTGGTCTTTTGTACTAAAAGCCTTCTACTGCCCAGCAGGGAGTGTTTGGGGTATGGAGGGCAGGTGTTCCCTGGACCAATTTCTTTGCTTGGTGGCTTTTGACCGCAGGGGCTGGTTGTCCCATGCTGATGGTCCTCTACTTCTGTAAATGTGCTGGTGAACACTTCTGCTTCAGCCCTGGAAGAGGTGCACTCCCAGCCGCATGCTGTAACGGTGGAAAAGGGGAAAACACAGAGGGTGTCAACACCATGTGGCATCCCAAGAGCTTTGTGCAGCATCTCACCAGATTAATGGTGAGCACCACTTGCTTAATGCTCCAGGTGCAACATCCAGCCCTGTGCTCGTCCCTTCTGCAAGTGGACAGCAATGGGCAATACTGTCTTCCAAAAGAACTCCTTCCCTGGCACATCTGAAACAAACCCAAAGAGCCTTCCCCAAATACTCTGCAAAGAGATTTCCCTTAGGAAGAGCACAGCTGTGGTGCTCCGTGGGCTATGTGACCACACTGTGATATTGCACCGACATTCCTTGTATTCCCTATGCATTATAGCATTATGTATTATCTTATACACCCACCCACACCGTTCCATATTTATTCATCATTAAACAAATACAATCAACCCCCACATTCCAGAAATGCACCGGCTTGCAGCTAATTAAAACCACCATACACTTCGTTATCCCAGCTTTTCTTCGGCTCCGGTTTCCACAGTCCAAAAGAAATGAAAAGGAGTTGGTTCTGGCACGGCTTTTCCTCCTCTGGCTTCGCATTCCTCGGGGTCTTACGGGAATTGCTCGAATTCTCAGATGTTGTTAAACAATCAAAGAGTAAATATTCCATCACATCCTGATTTTTCTAAAATGGTTGTGGTTGCAAAGAACAGCTTCTGTAAAGGGGGCTGAGCCCAGCAGGCCTGCAACTAGCGGTTACTGAATGGCCACAAATTAAAGGCAGCCAAAAAAAAAAAGAAGCAAGCCCGGACCACAACCGAGTGAGATCGAGACGTGCGCTTGAAGCGTGGATGAGTTTTGTGTGTGCCAATCGCCACAGGGAAGGATGCGCTTGCTTTAGAGGGACTTCCAAATCGTAACGCGCCCCTTCTCAGCATTCACCCCAAGTCCTCCGTCAAAGGCGCCGAGTCCCAGAGCCCAGGTGAGATTTAAACGCACAGATTTTGTGCAGGAGCTGCAAGCTCTAATGTACGCATCTTCACAGCTGCTGTCCTCCTCACGCCATCACATGTGATGTTGTATATCCAAGGGGCTTTAAATTCTTGTGGAGGTTAAGTTGGGCTGTGGCTGTCCCAGAAGAGGGCAGAGGTGCTCCTTCCAACCCARCTTGGCACTGAGATGGCTTCAGGAGCCACCAGTACCCGCCACCAGCTCTGCAGCCTTCGCAGCACCTTATCTGACACCTTTGGAAAGCGTGACATTCATCATGTTGCTTCTCCTGCTCCCAGTGTGTCCGGTGGAAACCGGAGCCCACGCAATCGAATGGCATGGGCCATTAATAAAATGACTGGCACTGAAGAGAAAATACTTGGGTTTTAGCTGGAGAAATCTTTGGGTTGCAAGCATACTGGTTAACTGCATGGCTTTGTATTTTGATGAGCAAATAAATTTAGATGTCAGATCTTTAATGGTGACTTCTTAAAAGCAGCCCCATGTCTGGGGATGTTACCGAGATTCAGACTGATGTTGTTCAGACATTTAAAATGTGCAACGAAGAGCAACTCTATTGGTCCTTAGGTATTTGTCCTCAATAGCGTACCATACAGATAAAGGTGAAATATGGGTTATACTTATTTTTAAAGGATTTTCCTGTAGTCTTTTTTCATTTAAATGCCTATTAGTTAAAATCACATCGGGGAGACAAAACATAAGATGTTAAGCTCGCTGATTCAAACATTAATGCTGGCCTCAAGGATCAGCATTTTCCCTCACCATGAAAATAATACCTCGCTAACCTTTTAAAGAAACATCTTATTTGTTTAGAAGTGAAAATTTTGAAAGCTATCATACAGTTTTTAAGTTCAGTGGCATTTTCAAGCTGGTTGCAAGATTTAGTAGCGGCGGTTGTAACTGCAGAGGTCTGCAGGGGTAGGAGGGGTGAGGTTTGTAGGAGAGGCAATAGCATCTATTGGAGCAACAGAGATTTGGAAATAGAGAGAAGTGTTGGGCAAATTGCCTCTACTTCTCCTATTTTTCTTTTCCTTTCCCTTGTTCCCTCCCCATGGCTTTGCTGCACAGAGCACCCCATCCTTCGGATATAAATGCTGTATTTTATCCCCCGACAACAACATCAAGGGACCGTCCCTCTGCTTGGGTGTTGTGTTTGCCCAAGCAGCAGGTGACTTCTCCGGTCCTCATCCGCTTCAAATCCTCTCGTTCCTCCTTTTAAAACACCGATGCTTTCAGGAAGGCCGAGATGAAAGTTTCCATTAAAACAAGCCCCCCCCCCATTGAATGAAGGCCAGCTCGGGCGGCGCGGCCGCCAACACACCGAGGGGACGAGCCTTTCATCTCCCAGCTGCCCTCCCCACCCGGCTGTTTGTCCCGGCCCCAGCAGCAAAGGTTGTTTGTCTTCGGTGCAAGACTTCAGCCCGCGAAACTTTGAAGTTTCCTGCCTGGCTGGGTGTCACCTACTGTTCCTGTCAGCAGCGGTCCGATAAACCTGATGGGCTCAAGGTGTCCGCTCTAATGCCTTCATTGACACGTAGGCTTGTCTTCAAACGCTTGGGTAAATGGCTGAGTGTGGAGATAGTAATGCGTCATTAATCCCCTGCCAGATAAGCACCCTGGTGTATGTGCTGGCCCTCGCTTCCTAAGGCCCTAACAACCCCCAAATCTTACAAATTAGCACCTCACCGAGATCAAAGATTTCGCTTTCCTTTCTTTCTGCTGTTACCTACTGGCAGGGTTTAGACACCGAGCCCTCTCCAGCCCGCGCACGTCTTCCCCCAGTTACAGAGCAAATGGTTAAATTACACTCGCGTGAAGGTCTGGGTGCCTGTCTGTGGTCATTTCCCCACAGAAATAATCTGGGAGAGGGCTGGGAGAGGAAACCTTTTCTCTTACAGGATGGAGATGACATACAGCAATTTAATTTTTTTTCATTGCCCACAGAAGCTTATGATGAAAGTGGTAAAATCATCCCAAGGCTTGTGATTACAGATACATTGCACTGTGTGCAATCACAATTTTAAAGGATACTTGATACTAAACCATATTATCTAACATGATGGAAGGGATATTTCTTGGTCTTTACTGAAAATGCCCTGCAAAGCCATTGGCTGGTCTTGACCTGCACGACAGACCAAGCCCAGAACAAGTGCTGTGAAAATAGTGTCCTCCGTGGACAGGTCTGAAAAGTGCAGTGCACACACACAGAGCGTCTTACAAAAGAAAATAAGATACTTTTCATCGAAAGACTATTTTAGTTTCTCCTTTGACATGGTGTGGAGCGCCATGCATCTGCATGAGCAATAGCACGGATAAATACTACCTGATATACAACATCTTTGGCATATGTATAAAGTACGCAGTAAAAGTGAATACTGGCATTAGCCATGCTGCAGCTCTCAGTGTTGTCATGGATAGTATGTAATGTGTTTTATATAGAGGTGCCCATCATTAAAAAAATGTCAGAGTGTTTAAAACAAACAAAGAAATTGATATTATGACGAAGGTGTTAGAGGAGTTGGATCTCCCTCAACCAGCCACCTCAGCAGGCAACCAGATCCGAAAGAGGGGCACCTGGAGAGGAGTAGATGAAGACTCATGTAAGCCACCTAGTAGTAAATGGTGAAAAGATAAGTATAGTTAAGGCTCAAAGAAATCAGTATATCTTTTAAGGCAGGGTTCCTCACTCTGGAGGTCTCAGGAGGTCTTGAAACTGCTGCTGGGTTTTGCCCTAATACCTTTTTTCAAGAAACAAAAAAAGGTCCTTTCTTCCCAAAAGGCACCCTCCTCCCTCTCCTTATGCAATATCTCAGTGATTAAAGCATCCCTTTAGGATGTGGGAGATGTACATTGAAGTTCCTCCTTGCCTGGAGGGGTTTGGACCTAATCTCCAACATCAGGAGAGCAGCCAGCCAGCTGGGCAAGCGCATGAGCTGGAGGAGAGGGAGGAGGAGAGATCTGCCCCCCACCCGCCCAGCCCCACATCACAGCTCCTGGAGGGCTGGGTAGCATAAAATAAAAAAATCCTCTCTTTAAAATAAAGAAAAGAGAAAAGAAGTGTTCCTGTAGGTCATACATGTTATACTTTCAAAGAAGAGAGTTGGCATCTTCCTTTTTAGCCACAAAGGTAAGTAAGAAAAAATAATATCCTGGTGAAACCAGGGTTTAAATGCAGTTTCATGAAGTTTTAATGAAGGTTAGTRAAGTTTTCATTTTAATGAAGTTTCTCTTTTATGCTATTAAATAACTCCTCCTACCCATGAAAGAGCTGCCAGTGACTTTCCCAGGACAAGTGAAGGGTGGTTTCTGTACACGGAGGGCAAAGCTTTATCATCTGTGGTTTGTGCTATGAGCCAATTCCTTGGGTAGGAAAGAAATTATTTAGAAAGCAAATGCTTGTAGCACGTTTAGCAAACACTGCCCAGAAAAAATGATGCTAGGTTTGGTTTGGCTGTGATGGCTTGAATGTGCCGCTGCTTTAACCACAGAGGATACTTTACGCACCAGCTTCTCCTGCTCCATTCGTTACAATAACTCGTGTCCCGGCCATGTGGCAGCGTTAGCAGTAGTGAAAGCACATGAAAAAAACTGCTATTAGTAAAGAATATATTATTTTAACAGTGTTTGAAGTCATTCCTTCCAGAATAATAAGGGTGTTAAGCATTACATCGACCCATTTCCAACGTGCCAAACTGTTCCTACAGCAAGTCCAGTGGATTTTCTAACTCTGTTTTGTTCAAAAGGGTGGAAAATGGGTGAAAGAATGGCTCCATACTAAGTTGAAGGAGGCCATGCTTATCACTAGCCTTTGCGGCAATGGACCTTCACGGCTGAGGTCCTCCCTTGCCCCCGGCTCCTGGGAGGTCTGCAGTGACCTGTAGCTTCCTCTGAAGCCACAGACACAGTGGTGGGCTCTGGACCCACCAGGACTCATTGTACCTAACTGGAATTTGGGGCAAGATGCATTGGCTTTAGCTCAAAAATGAGCTGGATGTATCCATGGGAGCACCTGTGCAGCTTTACACTTAGAGACTAGGGATGGGATTTGGTCAYCTAAATGTAGTTATATTTGAGGTGCTATGGGGGGGTATGCGGAACATCTCCAGCTCCTGTCCCTCGGGGTACAGGTCTCCTGCAGGTCCTGCGTCGCATCTGCTGGTCCCCTTTGGCTGAAAGTGAAAATGAGTAAGTGTTCGTAAAGGGTTTTTGGGGCTCCTGGTGGGGTCTAGCAGGCGAGGAGGATGCTAGACGGAGCCATTATCTGAAGTCAGGCCGCGGCAATCGGCAAGTGGAAGAGCAGATGTGAGATCTTCCTACTCAATCTCCTGCCTCCCCTTTTGAAGTGTGAGATTAATGACCATATCAGATTGTTGACTTTACAGAGGCTGTAGTCGGGGCTAATGTCATAGTGTGATACTTCAATAGCGGGAGGACGATCCTCACGTCTGACAAAAGCAGCTAATAAACAAAGATAAATTGAATGTACTTCCAGGTTATTAATGACCTCCCAGCACAGCARTCTCTAGAAACAATAGGGAAATGTTTACTCAGCAGGTTATAGTTTTACTTAGGTTAATGGCTGTTGAATTAACCGGCAGCTCGGGCGATGCATCAGTGTGTGCTTCACAGCAGCATCCTGCGGGGACGGATCAAATGGTATGTTTTGGGTTGGCAGGGAAGGAGAGCTCAGCTGTGACCTGTGTCTTCTCCAGTACGTGGAGACACTGGGAAAAATAATTGGAAGCACTCTTCGCCCAGTGCCGCTCAGAAGATGAAGCGCTCTGTTTATCTGCCCGTGTTTGCCTAGTCTTTCTTCTTCATCTTCAAAGCATTTGGCTAACATTATCCCATTAACGTCCGAGCGGGAAAGGTAAGCAACGGGCACCAGTGTGGGGACAAGCCTCTGTGCTGCTGACGTCCGCAAGCACCGCCGGGAGCTGGCTATGGGGGACATCCACCCCCGAATGGTGCATATTCCCCATACCCAGGGCAAGGAAAGTTCCGCGTCGCTCAGGTCCTGCTCCTTATGGGATAAGGATGCTGCCAATGGCATGGGCTAAACCCCCGCTGCCCAGACCTGGATTTACTGGGAAAACTCAGAGGCGAATGCCTGGCCTTGATAAGCCCTTTCCAACGGAAAAAATGAATCGTCCCGCAGGGGTTTGGCTGGAAATAGGAGCTGAATGTACACATGCGCGTTCACCCAGGCACCTGAGCTACCAGCAGTGACTGCCCACAGGTAGGGCAATACTAGTTATAAATACAGGACTTTTTCCCATTTGGAAAAAAAAAGGTTTTCTTTTGTACCCATGGTTGCCCAGTGGAAGTAGAGCCAAAGCGTAAACGGAGTCACCAAGAAACTGAGGTTTGTTTTTCTATCGCTTTTCTGAACAATTTGAACACTGTAATTTCGGCATGTGGTTCAGCTGAAAGCAATCCCACCGGGAAGCTGCAGGATGTAGAGCAGTTTCTCCATAGGTAATGGTTCTTTAAGGAAGAATTTATTAATTTCTTCTTCTTCTGCCTTCCTTCCAGCCCAAAATTGCTGAGAAAAAAATCTCGTGAGCCCAGGCACCCGGGAGGAGGGATGGAGGGGACTGCACCAGGGGGTGAAAGCAATATGGTTTTAAAAGGAAAAGAGGTAAAATTCCAATATTTGGAGTAGCAACACAACCCCAACGTTGCTCTCAGCTTTGCAGATCTTTGGGTGTCACTCTCAATGAATTCCCCACCCGCTGCCAGCCAGAGGGCAAGAAAACCGACACGAATTACATCTGGTCTCACACTGCCAGGAGCAGTGCATAGGGTCTTACATCAAATTAAAACCTTTATAATAAAAAAATAATAATCCCCTATGCTATCTTACCTCTCCGGCAAGGACGCCGCGAAGGGCAGCATCTCATTTTCCACGTGCAACGTCTTGACATGTCGTTTTTTTATCGGGCGCTTAAATTATAGCTCGATCGTCGGCGGTCACCTGCTGAGCGGCGCTGTCGTTCGCACTCCCCATCTTCCTGTCTGCTGGTCATGTCAGAAGGTCGCGCAGCGTGAGCGGGCTGATTTATGGGCTCGCCGGAGCGCACAAAGGCTTTCGGAGGAAGTCGGAGCTCTCCCGCCAGCGCCTTTCAAGGCCGGCGAGTCGGGCGGCACAGGACTGCCGCGAGGAGCTGCCGCCCAGATGAGGATGCCGCACCGGCAGCGCAATGCTGCGGGGAGCGCGCCCGCCCGACGGAAACGGGCTGCTTGGTTGGGTTTTTTAAGCAAAGATAGAGGAAAAAAAAATCAATATTAAAAAAAAAAATTAAAAATCAATATTAAAAAAAAATTTAAAAAATCAACATAAAACAATAATTTTAAAAAATCAGTATATAAAAAAAGGATACGTTCCCTGTAATATCCATGGCTTCTTATTTAAAGAGCTGATGCTGCTTTACAGGGATGCGTTATTGCTTTGGGAGCGATGCGTCTCAAGAGAAACCCAAACCTCGTTGGTTTTTTTTAAGCCGGGTTTTCCCTTTGCGCATTTGCTGCCCGGCTTTCCCGGCGATTCCGTCCTCACCCTCCTCCACCTGATTTGCCCCGCTGGGTTTTCCAGCTCCGCACAGGCAGGTCGACAGCCTCCCCGCGCCTGAGTCAAGCACGGGTTGCGAGAGCCCATGTGAAAAGGGTGAGAGCTGAGTTGCGGCCACTGGCAAATATCCTGGGATTTTTTTAGCCTCGGTTTGAGCATTTGCTGCCTGAAGTCTCACTGATATTTAGCATTTTAAAAAGCTAAATAAATGCAGCGGTCCCCACGTGTGGCCGGGGAATATTTTACTTGTGAGGGAGCATTTATTGTCTAGAGAGCAGCGTAACATTAATCCAAACACACCTGCTTTCTTTTTCTTTTTCTTTTACTACAGGAAAAAGGATCCTCATGCTGATTTACTAATTTTTAAAAATGTTTTTGGCTGATTTTTTGTGCTCGTGCACATCACTTCCACAGCAAGCGTACGCTCGGCCTGCGCTCAGCTACGCTTCACGTACAGCGCCCGCTCCACGTGAAACAGGAGACCTGTAACATGCCCTGATGGCTGTGCTGATTTATGATATTAATCTTTACAGAGAAAGATTAAATTCTTGTTTTGCAGCCTTTTTTTCTTTTATGCAGTAAATAAATGTCCTGGTGGAAAGTGCTCCTGCGGCTTCTTAAGGAGAATGGGATGCTACCTTCTTTAGGTGAACACGCAGGGGGAAAGCATTTCAATTTTTGTGTTGATATCCCATGTCCTTGCCATAATAATTGTAAATCTCTTTTGAAAAAATAATTTTCTAAAGCAGAAAGTATATTTGTTTTATAGCTGGGAGAGCCATGGCCAGAGCAACCGCAAAGGGCAGTTATTGTTACGTATGTGTATAAAAGCAATGACATATATCGGTATTTAGATTACATGTTGATATATAGAGAGTACCATCATGCGTATAAACATTTTCTTTTTCACTTAGGAATGAAGGATGGGGGAAAAAAAACCCAAACAAGTTCTCTGGCCCTGAAATTCAATGAAAAATTACACTTCAAATTACCCGACTGTATTGAAAGGGGAAATACTGCAACAGTAGTTTTTCTTGCACTGATTCATCACAGTGTTGGATACAGTTAAAGGAAAAGTTTGCATGAGTCTCGTGCAGCAAATCAAAACGTTTCAGTGAAAGAAACCAGCTTTGAAGGGACCACCTACCATAAACATTATTCTGAAAGCCTAAATTCTTAGCACAAGCATCCAAGGAGTAAATGATAAACAGATGAGGGAGCAAACTGAAATTTCACAGAGTTGTAACTTTAACTTTCTGCATGTGTCGAAGAAATATGTCTTTCAAAAGAGCAGCGGCGCTGTTTACTATTAACAGCATCACTTTATTTATATACATAGCACCCGGCACCATTCTGATCCACTTGATCCGACACTCGAAGGGATTACTCCTCGGCTGCCGAGCTACAGTTTAATTTACTGTAATGTGACTTTTGTTTTTGCTGGTCACTGGTGTATGCCTACATTATAGCAGTCAGATTGCATGCATTTTTTTTTCGTCTTTAGGTGTTCTACACATCATATTTCCAGGTGCATACAACTTATATTACTGACCGCACTGGGAACAAATATATTGCAGCAGCTGTAATGCAAATTTGGGCATTTAATAGCCCTGCATTGGCTTTTTTCGTTGCCTTCCTCAAAGTTTTCCATCACTTTCTGACCCCTCCAGCAGCGCTCAGCACCCGCAGCGTCTGCCAGCACCCTTCGGGCAGCCACACCACCTGCTCCGCCGTGCTCCACCATTTCCAAAYGATTTCTGCTGTTTTAGTTTTGTCACCATTTTATAAATTGGTCACAATTTTATAAACGAGTTCAACAGCTCATACAGCATTTGGATGTACAGCTCCAATACAGCACGAGCCGCGTACAGAGGATATTTATGGCTGAGAACAACAACAAAAAAAACCAACCAAATATATTTTGCTGGCTGTTGGGTCACTGTAACAATCCTGGAGTGGTTTGAAAAAAAGCCACCACCTGAAATATAAGAGGGCAGTGATGTCTCAGGCCAAATAAAACACACCCACAAGACTCTCTTGTAATAAATAAAWAAGTAAATAAAAGGGTCTAATGGACAAACTGTTTGCCTTTCACAAGATGYTGTGGAGCCCTGAGCGCCCGAGCGCTGCATCCCAGCAGCTGCGGGCACTCGCAGTCCTCCCGGTGAATCATCCCCAGCATTTATAAATATATTCCTCAACCAGCTGGCTTGCCCTGGTACAGCTGAAAGAAAATTATTTGGTCCAAACCCTTTTAATTTTGGAAGCGTCACATGTTTGTGACAGTCTGACCTGCCCRGTTAGATTTGTCTTGTATGGAGGAAACCAGACTGGCGGTGGTGGTGACTGGTGTCACCTTCTAGAGACACAAGCATGGTCCAGCAAAACTGGGCGTCTTGTGGAGAATGAGGCTTTCGGWGCTTGTGGTGCGACATTTAAGTTCCTAACTATAAATAATGGGAACTTGGGACTGATCTGAGGGTTTAACACCTTCTTGRCCCCAGAAATCGAATTTGTATTTCTGAGGCAGCAGGTCCTGGATTTTTCTGTACCTGAGGCAACATCCCACCTTCACTGTTCAATACCAGTGAATCCAGCATTTTGAGACGGGAGTTTGGTAAAAGCCATGGGGTTAACTGCCCAAGGACACTTGGGATGCCCTTGCCCTACTAGCACCCTCTTCTTCTATATAATCTTCTTTAAAAATTGTTTCTCCCCTATCCCTAATTTGGAAAGTGCATGAACACCACAGATCCATAGGCATGGCCAGATGCCCCAAACCCTACCTTGGACATGGCCTCCCTTTTCCCCACCTCCATGGGTCCCAAACTGAAATGAGCTTGCATGGTCTCTCTTGAAGAAAATTAACTGTGCCAGGTAGTGGTGCAGCTGAAAAGGAGCATGGACTCTTTGTATTTGGGAAGAAAAAGAAAGGCAATGAGCCTAAATCCAGAGCATTTCATGGTCGAAGCCCCAACCATTTAATTACAGGAAGCCCAGGTCTCCTGTAGCTCCTCCTTGCACCTCCAACCTCACCTAGCAAAGGGCAAGGAGTCAACACAGGGTGAGTTTTTGGGTGCTCCATGCTACTGGCCATGAACGAAGACCATCCGGACAGGACTGAAACGGTGATGGCATTTCAGTGTGGTGGCCAAGTCTTTCCACGCTGGGATCCCCAATAACAGGGTTTGGAAACAGCTACCTTGTGCTCCACAGTGGATGGGATTCAGTTTGCRTGTGTGTCCGTCCAGGCTTTAATGAAAGGATCCCGAGTGAAATCTGTTCATCTGCAGTCTCTCATTTCAACGCATCCCTAAGTATACTGTGTGCGCCCTGGAGAACTGGTAACCTACTATCAAGGGCCTGATACTGTGAAATGTGGAGCAATTCCTGGGAGGTGCTGAGCATCCGCAACCCCCAGAAGTCCCTCCGTGCTTCCCAGCACCAAATAAACAGGGAGAGTTATTCCAAGGTCTGCAAACCAAAGCAAGGATCCAACCCAAGCCAGCTCTTGCCCTGTGTTATTTGCATCTTGCTATGTTTAACTCCAGATCACAGTTTTTAGTAAATTGGGCTCGAAAATTATTCGAGCGGGTTAGAGTTTGGCTGGCGGCTGGCAAACCTCGGGTAGTTATTTCCTGTTCCTGTTATTTAGCTACTTTTACATTTGTCAGAGTTAATGCAGTAGGCTTTTAGCAGCAGACATCTCGTCTTTTTAGGCTGGAAAGTCTATAAGAGAGCGGGACAACGAAGCGTGAACTCAGGCCACCAGCCCTGCTGCTGCTTGAAAGCTCAAGAGGACGATGGGCTTGCGGTGGTGGCCGGGAGTGGGACGTGGGCTCTCCAGTTCATACCTCTGGATACCAGACCTGGAGGCACTCTGGCAAACAATCCGTATTAGAAGAAGCCAAAGCCTTGCTTTCCAAGATTTTGGCCCTAAAAAAAAAATTAATGTGTGTTCACCTACAATTCTGGGCATTAATCTTGGTCCCATTGTATGCAATGAAATAGTTTGCATTTTTTTTCCAGCTTGCCTAGAGACACTTGCCAACAAACACGGTGACGCAGGGATGGATTGGTGCAATGAGACGGCTGCAGTGGTTGAGCCCTCTGGACCTTGTGCTGCCGTAACACCGCAGAACAACCACTGTTAATAGAGTTGTACGATGACTGAGTATGTGGCAATGCAATATCTGTCTTTATAAGCAGCTCATGCAGACGCTGTACCCGGTCGGAGAACAGACCCTCGTGCAGCTTTGCTCTTATTCACTTTTCTTTTTTGAAATTACAGGAGTTGAAGAAAAACCAACAAGCCCACATGCGACAATTGGCACGAAAGCAATTTCAAATGGGAGCCTCCCCGGGTGTCGGCCACACAGAGTGTCACCGCTGCGTGATGATGCTCTGGTCTCACCGTTTAGGACTAAAAGCATCCCTTGGCTAATCATCAAGTCGTACTTAATGTAATCATTATTGCAATTCTGTGCTTTAATTCAGTTCACTGCTTGTAGAGCATAATAAACCCTATTTCAAAAAAAAAAAACCCTTATAATTTTGGGGTATGAATTTTTTTTTTTTAATTAATTGTGATGAAACATCTGATGCAGTAAATTAGGAGATATCAAGTCTACGGGTAAAAAAGCTAAGTTCTATGTTAGAAAAATAGTGTTTTATCGGGAATCAAACGCTGGCTTGAATCACTTACTGTCCTTCTGCTCTTTACACAGAGCTGCCCCGTGGTGTTAGCTATATTATGCATGATTATTGTCCCAAAGCTGTACTCTTCTTCTTACAATAGCTTCATTACTACTTAATTCAAGAGCGGTTCAAGGGCAGCTAGGCACTTGCCTTTTCTTTCGATCAACCGCTGTGACACAGGGCATAGTTTCACTTTCAGTGTAAGAATACGGCCAAAAAACCCCATCATTGTCRTTGTTATCCCGCCCCGTGCGAGAGCCTTGGGTAAGTGGACATCGCTGGCAAGGAGTCAGGTAATTATAGGGCTGAACTCCGCTGAATAATGCAAAATTGAAACCATTCAGGCCACGGCGGTTTCTGGGATGCTTCTTGCTGGAGTGAAACCGACTCACACGAGGAAGGGCTGGCTGCCGGGACATGGCTTTGGGCAGAAGGGCTGAATTTAATTTCATCCTAACCAGACCCAACACGGTCCTATTTGTGTGCTCTCTTCCCCAGTACGATGGTGTAAATGCTTTCTTAGACATCCCCTGGGGTGCAGCACTGGGGAAAGACACCCAGAATTTACATTCCAACCATGTATAGAGTATATTGTAACGCATGTGCTACTTTTACTTACAGATTATGGGTTTTTTTGTCATGTTTTCCTCCAGTTAAGTCATAGTCACATGGACAGACCGCACCTTGGTGATCATGGGACTATAGTAGACAAATTTTCTGTGGGTGTTGAGTTGGGGGAAAAGGTGGCTTGGAAATAAGGGCAGGAAAGGACTATTTCTGTGTCCTGGGAAAAAGGGAGTGATGCCCTGGTTGTAGGCAGAGGCAAAGGCTCCTGTATTCTTGCTGGGCACATGGGCAGCTCTATAAATTTTTGCTGGTGTATCCTTGAAATCCACCTCTCAATCCCACCAGAGCCTTGGAAAAGCTTTGTCTGCTTATAGCCACCATATGCCAGGGCAGAATTAGATTCGAAGCTCGGCTGAAGTGGGGTGTGAGCAGTGGTGTGGTTTTGCCATTCTGCCAAAAACTGAGCCCTGCTGTCATCCACTTCCCATTCTGCACCCCGCTTGATGTGCTTTGAGGAATAACAGGTCATGCCAGCATCTAACAAATGACTCCCGTGATGCTGACGGTCACTTTGAGTTTTGTGTGTGTGTGCGCGACCAGCTGAAACACGGCACGAGTCTTCCTGGGCACAAGCATCACTTCTTGATGCCATGGCAAACCATACACTGAGCTCTGCTGCTTCCAGGCTGCGTCAACAAGAAGAATTGTGTTGATAAAAGTTAAGGGAACGAAGATGATAGAGGCGCAGCTGCTGCTAGCTGAAAGGAAAATAGATTTTGGACTGCAGCGGTGGAGGGCAGAAATCAAGATGCTCTTGGGATGCCTCCAACCACTGGTCCTGCAGTACTGCGCCATGAGCTGAATCAGGAACCAAATCTAACCCAAATTAGGTTAGAAAAACTTCTGGGGCCACAGAAATGGAGTTGAGGAGAGGATGCGGAACTGAACCTAACTGTCAAACCCACGATGGTGAGACTAGCCGCGGAATAGCTCTAAGCTAAAGGTAAGTGGCACACAAACATGCGAGTTCCTCGACATGCAACACACAGGTCTCTTTTTTTTGTCATTTCACTTTAAAAAAAAATTCGTTTCAGGTCCCTGTTTTGCTAGACTGTCAATCCTTTAAACACAACAGGGTTGGTTCCTAGTTGGGGAATAACCACAAGCCAATTAGAAGTTAAATTGTTGAGCAGTATGCATCTAATTGAAGTCTCTACTTTCTGCCTGCTATTTTTAGTGTTCAGACCGAGCTGCAGCTCCACGTAGGGTATAATCATGTTTATTTAAGAGCAACGTGTACCTCAGTGAGAAAAATAAAATCCAGCAGGCAGAGCTGTTTTTTACCAAATATACATGGGCGGGTGGTACACTTCAGGTCTAGACTGCTCTGTCTCTCTTGTTTTACGCTATCTCCCACCGGGCATGCATCCTTTTGGCTTCAAGACTCTGCCTGCAATACGTGCATGCACGTGCTTTAACGCAAAGCGCATTTTCCCCGTTCTTTTATTGTCATTTATTGTCATCTATTGTCATAATTTCCCAATCCTCTTCTATGTACATCGGAGCAGTGACAAGAGACTCGGGTTGTGCTGGAGCAATAGACGTGCTGACACACTTATAACTTAGAAAGTAAAAAGCTGAAGAAGGTGCCGTSAGTCAGTCCTGAGCAGCCTCCCCTTTCCCAGGGGAGTTTGGGGGTATTTGGGGTATGTTCTCAGGTATTTAAGAAGTGATTTGAAGGGCAACAGCAAAGTGATCATGTTGGAGTTTCTGGGTGGGGAAGCATAGGAAATGGGTATTTGCTGGAAGTTTTCRATGTCTGGGCTCTAAACGGTCAGGGGACTGGTGGAACTGGGATGGGACAACCTCAACATCAGGTTGGATGTCTTGAAAGTCAAGACATTTTTGTCTATGCTTGATAGATGAGTAAAGGGCCAGGAAGGGGTGGAAAGAGAAAGCAGGACAAGGGAACCAAATCCCATCAAAAACTGGAAAAGAAAAGGACCTTTCCAGCAACTTGTCAAGTGGCCACAAGAGGGTCAAGACAAGTCAGCAGTAAATCAGAGGGTGAAGAGCCACGCGATAGCTGACGTTGGGTTGCAAATGAGACCATCAAGTCGGCACTGTAAGAGGTGAAGAGCAGGGGATAAGGACACGACCACGTGTTGGAAACCAGAGCAGAGATGAGCAGATTCGTAATGTGAAGCACAGCCYGAACGATGAGGGAGGGAGAGCTTAAGAGCTTTAAGCGGTTTTTTAGCCAGAGGTTGCAACAGAAGCTTTGGCTCTGCCAAAATACCGCATCAGTCATCTTAGCTTTAGTAATGATAAGAAGAGAGATAGGGAGGCTGATTTGTGCCTTAAAAAGCTCTGTCTGTACCGTGACTGCTCGTCATGACCTAATCGGCTTGTTTCCTTAAAACACCCCAAGGAAGTAAACAAAAACAAAGCCCCAGCAGAATCCAGTGTTAGACTTGTTCTTAGTAACATCTGATTTTTCTTATTCATCTCTATTTTATATATGCCTGTTGAATAGCTTGTGTACATGCCAAGTCACATTGGGAGGAAAATAGTGGGTTTTTTCAGGAATTTTGCACACATTCCTCTTCCTCACCACAAAAGGGGTTTGAGTTTATTTCAGCGAGAAGCCATAAATTTTATTCAAAAAATTCCCACACTGATTTAGCCCATCTCAGTGGCTCTGCAAAATATAAAACCAATACTAAACAAAACCCAGCAGCRCCCTTCTTAAAATACAAGCCTGGAAAGATAAGCCTCAGAACTTCATCCTAAATCAAGAAGCACGYGCCCTTGCTCCTTATCTTGTTTCACAGTGTTAGATGTGAAATCCTCAGATGGAGTCGATTTGAAAGTTATTAAAAGGATGTTGACAAGGAGGAAATAAAACCCAAAATATACGCAAACTGATGTTCTGAGGCTCGACAATATTTAAGGGATAAACTAAGAAATTGAGGTTGTTAGTTACCCAAACGCTCCTATAGAATACATTTATCTTTGTAACAGGCAGATGCAGGCAGTGGTCTTCAAATTTTAATGACAGTAAAGGCTTTTGATAGCAGTAGGCTACTTACTATTAAGAAGCGTTCAGGATTAAGGTGTTATGACAACAAAGAAAACTCCAGCTTTGAAAGGCTCTTGCTTTACTAATTAATTATTTAATTATATCCACAGATGTAAGAAAGGATCAAGATGCCCAAACGAGAAGGGCCTGGCTTTCTAAGCCACTGTATTTCTGACAMAATGAAGAGTTGCCTAAAAACACAAGCTGAAGAACGCCACCAGGAACACAACATCGGGTCCGGTCCCATATCCAGGCRGTGTTTAAACACTTCTTGAAGCTGATTCCCCCGGTCTAAGGACGATGCTTGRGTTGCACAGCCACGTTCACATCAACGCAGTAGGCAGCATGTCATGAGCTCGCAGGACGTGGCACCACGCATAGGACATGCCAACAGGACCCTGTGCAACATCAGAAACTTCATGGGGCAGAACCTGGCCTTTTCCCAAACCCAGAACCAAAGTTCAGCAACGTGGACAGATGATCTGTTAAGCAGCAGACGAGTATGGGAAAAACGCAGACATGAGGGCTACAGCTAATACCTGGGGTTGCTCAACAGCACGAAAATCAGGCACTAGACAGCTTCCAAGCGTTAGAAGCATTCGCCACTAGTTTGCTGACGATTATTGTATGAAATTCAATAACAAAAGGTCAAACAGCAACCTATAGGGTAGCACGCAACTCAATATTCAACATGTCAGTAAACTTTTAAAGAGCAATGAAACCAGGGAGAAAACTAATATTCTTCTGTCCAGCTGGTTGCTGTTGTGGCATTTTAAAACGCTATGGTACCATGAAGACTCCACTATAAATGCAACGGGCATTTATAATCCACGTGATACAAATAAGTCCACAGAGGCAGCAGCAGGATATTCTGCTGGATAATAAGGATCCTACCAGAATTGTGTGCAGTGATGTTTCCTTGTCCCAAGTTGTCAAAAAAAACCTTGATGGGCTTTAAAAGGGATCCAAACGAGCTTTACAGGTCAGATGGAAGCTGGAGGCCTCTTTTCCCAATACAATGCTTTGGCCAACAATTTTTTAAGAATGTGATATCTAAACCAAAATAAATATAAGTTATTTACAGCTCTGGAAACCCCTCATATTTAGAAATTTTCAATGCACGTGACATGAACTGAAGGAAGGGTTTTCCCCTCCCTGCTGATCACTCTGGCTTGCAGTGGCATCAAAATATAACCTGGGAAATACCAAGTTGGTTTCTCCATGAACCCATCACACCTCTCCTTGCCAGTGTTCTCCACTTAGTGTGGTAGGACCATTGCAGCCGCTGCCAGCTTTCAATGACATTGAACTTGTGCTGTCCTCAGCTTCTGAGCTCCCGGGAGAATATAAAATCCTACAACGATTAAAACACATCAATAGTTCGGGTCACAAGGGCTTCACTTTTGCATTCCTACTGCTTTCTAGTTGATCAGACAAATAGGCTGACAGCAGCTGCTACCAACAAGCACTGCTGGCTTTCTGATAGAAATAATATTAGACTGCTCGGGCAAAGGGCATCCAGCTCAGGGATGAGATTAGCGCTTTATCACTCTGCTGGAAGTAGAGTAGATCACTGGCACGTGGCCAGGTTTCACGAACTAGAAAGTCCCCATCTGCCTCCAAAGCGACTCCTCGGCAAGGAGGAGCTGGAAGCTCTCCCCAACACATGACAGGACAAAATACTTCAATATTGCTCATAACAGTGCCTTGTCTTGACAAGAGGAAGCCAAGACAACATCTTGCATGAACAAGCCTTCTCTGAAATTCACATAAACACTCTGGGGCAATGTTGAGTTTGAGTAGGATGCCCGTGAATGAAGGTGTTGGCCCCAGCCAGCCCAGTGACAGAGAAGCTGGGCTGTTTCCTAAGCAAAGATGCCTGAACAAAAAAGTAGTGTACACCCCGTAATACTGACAGTCTTAAAAAAATTGAAAAGCTACACGTAGAAGCAGATTTCTACACAAAGGATTTGGGTTTTAGGCTGAAAGCTCAAGAGCCCGTGAGATTAAGTGGTCCCTGTGGATGGGAGCGGAATAAAGTACCGTCTGAAAAGAGCTCCAGGCGCTTCCCTTACCTCCTCTCTGAGTGCAGCCCACGGGTTGTGGTATGCAAGAAGCAAGTCTCCAAATAGGGGAAAGATCTGGGCTCGTTGTTATCATGGCCATCACTCATCCCCCTATGCAGGCTGGGCTGCAGCCAAAAGAAATTACGTTTCTTGGATGATCATTTATGRTCAGGCATTCCTCCTGGCTAAGGCAGCTAAAGCCTCACTAACGTGAGACGTCTGGGACAGCAAAGCCACCGTGATAGGGAAGGATCAGCGCAGGCCAGTGCTTTGGGACGATGGGCAGTTTGGGACGACCTAAAGCCAGCAGAGACTTGCTCCTATACAAGTTAAAGAGGAAAAAGCAGAGTAGAGACACCCCCCCAGCAGACATTTGTGATGGAAATCAGCTCCATTAGCATTTCACTTCTCCACTTCCCAACCCACACCCCATGGACCTGCTCTCACAAGCTGAGAAAGAGCTACCATTTGTGTGAATCTTCCCAAGCTCCTCCCAGAGACGAGATGACCTCAGCTTGGCAGTGGGTGCAAAAAACCTGCTTTTCATTAGAGGAGGTGTCAAGGGAGGCTCTCCACCCTTCTAAAAAATGGACCATGGCAGGACCTTTTATACCCTCTGTTCTCATTCTGCTACACATCAATGGAGAGATACTCCTCGAATGTGCAAGCTAAAATAAATTAAATTATTAAAATTAATTATAGTTTTGATTTACTGTTCCTTGTGTGAATCCAATTATTCTGAAAAAAGAAGTGTGAAGTCCGGGTCCTACCTGACCAGGATTATCTGACTTCTTACCTAATTGTGAAGTTGTAATTTTGAAATGCCACCTGTACACCACAAGGCTGGCTATAAAGCTACAAAACCCCCGTGGATCAATAGAAAAATAGAGAATTAATGTTAAGGTGCAAGGTCAAAACTATACAGAAACACTTTCATCTGTGGTGAATTGGCTCTCAGGATTAAAAAAAARAAAAAAAAAAAAAAAAGGCAAGTGAACCAATTTTGGAACATATTCTTCCACGCTTTGGCCTTCTGTTCATTTGTGATTTATGATAGCACTGGCATATTTTTAAGTCAACCTCATAAAACCCAGTGATATTAAGTAGCGCACAGTAAAATTGAACGTTTCATTTTGTTTTGTTTCAAAGCACATCCACATTAAGGCAAAAGCAGTTAGACAACCTGACCCGCTACAAGAAGTCCTTCACTGAGCACGACAAATACAGATGGAAGATGTGCTGCTCCCGTCAGCCTGGAGCTTCAGGAGGTCATTTCAACAAGGACATCAGGGCAGAGGGTGCGATGGGGCTCAGAGTCGCTGCTGGCTTGCAGTGTTGTGCTTCCAGCGATGAAGCTCTTGCATAATCACTTATTCTTCTCAAAATCAGCATCTTGAACCAATTACGTGTTTTAAAGGAGGTTTAGTTTAAAACTAAAAATAAATAAATAAAAATAGACCAACACTTCCCTGGGTGTCTGACACCCACATACTCGCAGCCCCAGACCATATTCTCCAAGAGGCAACAGCAGGGCCTTAAGGAGCCAATACTCAAGAAAAACAAAACAAAAGTAATAATTAAAAAAACCGACCCACCCCCCAGACACTTATAGTATCATCCTTCCCACTGCCAATAATCAGCATTTAGAGATTTCCTCTGCCGGCATTTGCATCCGAACCTCCGTCTTCTAAGAATTCGCCTTGTCCCCGTGTGACTTAATTTATGAGTTTTCAATTTTGTGGCCACCAGTTACACAACTTGGCCGTGTGCTGGGTTTGTTTTAAACCCACTGGCTGAACAGTCCATCTCCTTCTTGCATTGTAAGAAACAAAAATAACCACTYGGTCACCTCCTCAGCATTGTTTACAGCTTTACAGACCTCTCATACCCTCCCTTAGTCATCTCTTTTCCAGCTGAGAAGAGCTGCCAAACCTTTCCTTGTACGGGAGCATGCTCTCACTTCCTAACCCTTTATTTTCCGTAGTTCTGCTATACAATATGCTTCTGGAGTCATTTGGTATCGCCATATTGTCCTGCAATATTTTCCTAGTCCGCTACTGGGATTTTTTTTTTCCCCAGATTTACCTGTCCTGACTCTGTATCACCTACAGACTTAAAAGTCTTTWWAAAAAAAAAAAAAAAAAAAAAAGGTAAGTAAAGCACAAGTCCCAGCACCCATCTTTCTAGGATATCATCACCTCCTTCCACCACAAGCAACCACTATTTGTTCCCATGGCTTGCTCCCCAGTTATTTCAAAGGAGGGGGAAACCTTTGTTTTCTCCAGCAGCAGCAGCTTCATCCCTTTGGTGAGGCTCCTCTCCAAGGTCTTTGCAATCAGCTGGATCACCTTCCTCTACCACCTTGTTGATTCCTCTGACCGCTTCTCCTACCCTGGCAAAGCACCACTTTCTCATGCAAAACTCACGCTGACTCTTTGCCCGCTCCACAATATCCATCCATTCATCTACAGCTGCTTCTCTTTACTCACCCAACCATTCAGATCTGGGATTTGGAGAGGTGGGGGACACCCCTGCCAGATGCTCAGAGGGGGGAAGGCTTAACATCCCATTGTGGCCCAGCTGCGCCTCTCACCCTCCCCAGCCAACCCTTTCATCGGGCTCTGGCCATTTGCATGCTGATGGACTTATTACTCACTTAAATCACCTGCTAATGGGTCCCCTCCCTCACTGAGAGGTAGATTAGAAGCTCTGCCCAGAAGTGCCCTCCTTAAGTATCTCAGTTATCCTCACCCCCCTCTTAAGGTGTTAATTAGGGACACAAGTCAGGCACTGGGGGGGAAGGGAAAAAGAAAGCTACTTAAGAAAAAGAAATAGTAATAAACATCACTTAGGATTAGCAGGGATGTAGTATATTTGTTTGAAGAAGCGCAAGGCATGGAGGAAACCATACCTTTAATGCTCTGCAAGGGGTGCTGAGGAGCTGGGCCACCTGGATGCTCCGCTTCCCACCCCAGGTGAGATCAAGGTTTGCTTCGCCAAGCCCTCAGCTGAAAGCCTCACCATACAGAGCAGCTTAAGCAGGTGGGTTAATTCCCCACAGGAAAAACCCAGCCCCAAATAGAAGGGAAAACAAACCCCCCMAAAACCCCAGAAGCTTTCTGTATTGCGTTACATCCATCAAGGTTTTCACCTGCTCGCTCTGTTCAGGGCTTTCATCTTTCTGAGCCGAAAGGTGCAGTTTTCTGCTCTGTGTCAGGAGAGGCGAGTATGGRAAAAAAAAAAAAAAAAAGGAACTTTTCTCGTCTTAATGCCCGTGGATTTAAGGACTTCGGTAACCCTTTCTTGCACTCTGTGAGTATAGCGAGGGGTTTCGTTCCTCAGACGAGTGTTTCGAATGGCATGGGAGTTTCGTTTTAAATGCGATGTGAGGATCGGGGGAAGCAAGAGGAGCGTGAGCACCTATTTTAAAGCTTTGTTTAAAAAAAGAGGGATATTTCTTGTGCTATAACTCGTGAAACTAGTTTCTGAAAGAACTTAGGAAGAAAGTTAGAAGATAATAGTATTTGCCTYCCCGAAAACTCATTTCATCACAAATCACAGTAAAACCTGCGCCCTGTCCCATCCTCCCCACTTCTTCCCTTGCAAGATTAATGCCTTTCTGCCAATATTGTCACCGGGCGCAGCAGAGAGGGGCTTTCTGATGATGCTTCTGTGAAAGCATCTCCTTGAAATCTGTATCCACAGCACAGAAAAATCATCTTAGGAAAAGCGTAGCATAGTTGGAAGAGTGATTCAATTTTCTCTTCAAATCGTTGAAGCCATCTGCGTTTATACAGCCACTGTCATCTCAGGGCTGGGGTAGGGCTATGGGGTTCCGGGATGTTGCTTCATTATTTTTAGCCGGGTGCTGCAGAGATGCAAGGTACGTAGCGAGCTAGTGGTTAAGAGTCCAGAAAGGGCTTAAAAAAAAATATTAGACAAACTAATAGCAAATTAGCCCATAAATGGATATTGAAGGGAATAGGACCTTTTAAACCTGTAATACTGCAATTGTAGCTGTCGGGAGAGTACACGAAGGAGTGGACCGCAGACACTGATCCAGCCCATGCAGACCCCTTAAATACTGTCTCCTACCACCGCGGGGGCTCAGACCCCACCAAGTTACGTGCTGCTTTTYTTATTCTGCCCTTCTTTAGACCCTTGAGAGGTAAAACTCTGGAGGGGATATCCCCAGCCCCTTCCCCAGGCCTCCGCTCACCTGGGCAAAACAGTTTAAGGGAGGAGCAGGGCAACACCCTCACGCTCTGCGTAGGGCTGCCCTGCCCGTATCGCAGGGACGACGGCATCGTGCTGATTTATGCTCTGCCAGGGCTGGAGCCACCCTTCCACCGGCTGTGCGTGATGTAGGATTTAATTTGAAGGAGAAATGAAGGGGAAGGGTTATATTTGCAGAAGGCTGTAAAGCTGTGCTGCCAGCAACCAGTCATTAGGGGAAGCTGCTTTACAATGCTTCGGTTTTTTATTGTTATATATAACAATATTTAACTTTCTAGAGCTTTCCTGTTAGCTCTTCCAGCCCTGTAACCAAGAACAACAGCGAGTAAGCAAGAGGTGCTCCTCGTCCACCAAAACCTGCTTCTCGTTGCTTAGAATAAGGGGTTTTTTTCTGTCTTTTTTGGGGGGAATAATTTCATTAGAGAGGAGACAGGTGGGGGAAGTGCATCCTGAGGTGCCTTTTAGTACGGGTGTTACTGGACTGTGTGTCATGTGCTGAAATAACATGTTTCTGCGTTATCTTCTCTCTTTGGATCGGAGCATGAGATCCAGATCCAGACACACCAGCCAGTTGAAACTTAAGGGCTTGCCACATCCCATTTTTTCCCAAGTCTGATTGCTATACCTTCAACTTCCTATATGCTTTTTTTTTTTTTTTTTTTTTGAGGTTGCATGTGTTAATTCAGGCATTTCTGAAATACGGAGCATCTACCGGTGGGGAGATGAATACAGGCGGGACCGTGGTGATGCTGCTTCTTTATTCCTCTGGACATCCCGATGCTCCCACCCATCTTCCATTTATCCACGTTTCTGAGTTGCTGTTGGCACTAAATGARTATTTTGACTTCTCAGGCCGCTGAAGCCCTAGCGCAGGTTCAGGTCCTGGGGGCTGAACGATGCGTGGGGACAGGGAAGACTGAAAACCTCTCCCTTAAAGAAATGGTTTTTTAAGTCTTAACAGACAGGGGTCATATTGTCACGACTTTTTTTTTTTCTAAGGGATGTTACTAAATCCGATTTCTTGGTGCTCTACTTGAAGAACAGACCCCGAAAGGTCAAATGGGGCAGAAATGGGAAGAGATCCTGACTGCTCACTGAGATGTGGTAAGAGGAAGGGGGCGGGGGAAGCCTACCACAAAACCATTGCTTTTGTGAAATCTAGCCATGAAACTAACTATTCCAGAGATCTGCCCTGTTAGCATCCATCCTGCTGGCGATGGGCACGGGCCACAGGAGATAGGTGCAACCTGTGCGTCGGAGATCCTTTATGCCTTGCGTCAGACACTCAGTGCTGACCTGAGCTGCTCTTCTTGCCTAAAAAGGACTGCTGAAAATGCTCTTTTTTTTTTTTCCAGACTGAGAAAGAGAGGAAAATCAAGGCATAAGCAGCAKAAAGTAATTTTTGGTTAATGTGCGGACAAGTACAGGATGGCCAAACTGCCCGAGACAAAAGAGGATGGAGAACACGGTACTAACAATAACAAGAACTGGTACCCAAGGTTTTTCAGAYGGAAATAATCACTTTATTAAGGTATTTGAAGTGCCGAAGAGTGCGGGTGTCACCGCAAGGCCATCCTGGTGCTAAAACGTGCCTGCAAGGATGGAGCCGGGTGGGACGATGCTGAGCTCCATGTCCACCCAAGCGCGCTTGTGAGAGGGCAAAGYTTGGTATAACGTGATTCTGAACCAAAAAGATGTGTAATTGGTATTTAATGCACCGTGAGCGKTTTTTTTCACTGCCTTCAAAGGTGTCAAAGCTGTATTGGTCTATCTGGGAAGGAGAGCGAGCTGTAACGGTATGGAGAAAAAAACCCTAAACCTAATGACACTATTTTATATGTACTAGGGATAAAATACGCCACTGTTAATGTCAGATCTGAACTTATCTAAATAGTTACTGATGCTTTTATTCATAGCCAGGTACCTTCATTGCTCCAGTGCCATTGACTATTACTGGGCATAATCATTATTATTATTATGTTATGAAATAGTAATTTTTAAAAAAGTATCTATTTTTAAGAAGTATTTTAAAATTTGTATTTTTAAACAATTTTTGAAGCCTTGCACAATGATTAAAGCATTAAACTCAACTCTTTGAGTCACGAACTGTTTCAGGGGGCTGCTTCAAACCCCAGCTCATGCTGCAACCCCAGTAAAAGCTGTTCCCAAGCGCAGCCCCGGGATGGTGAGACTTAAAACATCTGCCGTCCAGCAGCGTCACCGGGCAGCATCGCTGCGACCTGCGGATCGCCATTTAGCTTACGGTATCCACAGCTCCGGCCGCAGTYGCTCTGGCTATAGCAGCCTTCCTCGGTTGCTGCAAATATAGTTTGATGGGGACAAACGCCCCAGCGCATTTAGGTGGTTTAAGGAGCATCAGTGTTCTACTCTCTGGTTTGGGGCAGCTTTGGTTGTTCTCAGCCTGCCTGGATGCTACCCAGCCCCAGCCTTGTAAAGAGCTGGAGGAAAGATGGGGATGACCCCTCGCCCGTGCGAGAGGAAGGCTCCATTTAATCATTTCCTTCTACATGGGGCTGTGTGCTCCCTCCTTTGCATTTTCTGTAGCTGTGGGCTTGGTTCAGCACCAGCTGGTACTTGCAGACTCCTGCGAGAGCTGCAGTTTGGGTTCGTATTCAGTAATCCTGTGTACCAGTGCAGTCCCCGAGGTCCCTAAATAGGCAGCGTTAACGCTAGAGGCACCAAACACCAGTGATCAGGTTGCATTTTAAAACAAGATGTGGCACTGCTGGAGCATCCCTGCATATGGGACACGGTGCCCTCAGAGCCACCCAGGGATGCGCTGCTTTGCAGTCAGATTTGGACATCGGGTCCAAAGCACTTTTGGGTTGTACAGGGAAGGCGCTGGCATGGTTTTACATCCCGAACACCTTCCCCAGACAGCAGGGAGGCCGCGGGCAGCCTGCCAGGTAGGCACAGGACAGAGTTGCTAGCACTGCGCTTGCTGCCCACCAGCCCTATGCTGCGTGACATGGCCCCTGCTCTCGCTCCACGCACATTGGCAACCACTTGCAATAGGTGGACGGTATGAGAAGCTAAAGGGGGGGGAAAAAAATGAGTGCTTGCAGCTTTTCCTCCCTCCAGTCCATCCCAAAAGGGAGCAAACTCATATTAACAGGCTGCAAAGTGAAGTGAAAAATAAGTCTTTATTGTGCATGGAGCAAAGATTGCACTGATGGAGCAGTCGACATCACTGTGCTCCTCAGCACCCGTCCTGTGGTTGGCCACGCGCCATGGTCCAGCACAGCCCCTCCGGTCATCCTTCACTCCCTCCTCACCCCACGGAAAAATCAGGCAGGAGGGGGTTTCGCTGCTGCCTGCCCTTCCCAGAGCCCTGGCCATGGTGCCCATCCTTGGCCCCCCATCCAGCGGCCAGAGGGTATCGGTGGCTACCATGGCACACTGTAATTCCTGAACAGCAACTGAATAAATAGTGATAACCAAATGGCCTTTCCTGTGGGGTGCCGGTGATGAGCCATCCCACTCCCCCCTCTCTCTTTGGGCATTTCCCCCCCGGGGCGCATCTCCCCTCCCGTGGGGCAGGGAGGGACCATGGCAGCCGCGCGCAGGCAGGGACGCGCAGGCAGGGACGCGCAGGCGTCTTGGGCTGATTTTAAAAGAACGGTTTATTCGCTCGCAAACAGACGGTCGCATCCCTTTGACCTAGATTTAAAAACCCAGTGTGTACAAAGTCACAGTCACGGCTTGAAGAGCACAAGGCAGCACCCTCGGAAAAAAAAAGTCATTAAAAGTCCCAGCGTTATGTACAGCTAAGTGCCAGCTCGAGTATTCACAACACAGTAACGTACTGCAATTAGTCGCTTAAAAGTAGTTCCCTTGAGAAACAACCTTCCGCTCCGGCGGGGCCGGAGTCCGTCCCGTCCTGTCCGTCCGTCCATCCGGCGATGCTCAGTGCCGCTGGCAGGTGTGCAGGCGGGAGGCGTCGGCGGGGCCGTGCTCTCGCTGGAGGCGGCACGCCAGCCCCTCGGCGCACTGGCACCGCTGGAAGATCTCCAGGCCGTGGGTGCCTTTCCGCCGGTGCCGGGTACACACCTGCCCTTCCCGCAGCACCGGCTTGCAGATTTTGGACCAGAAGTGACGGGCGCAGCACAGCCCGGCCGCGCAGTCCGATGAACGCAGGCAGAAGTCCCCTTCCTCACCTGCGTGGGGACAGCRCGACGTGCTCAGCCCAGGATGCTCCCACGGGGGATGGTGGGGCAGATGGGGGGGACAGTGAAGCAGGGTGGGTGGCCTGGGCTGCCCCAAGGGGGACAGCAGGGCAGGGTGGGCATYCCGGACCGACCCCATGGAGGACCGCCGGGGCAGGGTGGGCAGCCACCCACGGGGGACAGTGGGGTCACGATGCTGGGGACCCTCTTACCTTTGGCAGTGGGGAGCCAGGCGGGAGCGGGCGTCCGTCGGGGCAGCACCTCGGTGCCGATCTCGTCAAGCTCGGCGGCTCCGTGGGGAGGCTCCGGGGGGGTGCAGAGCCCTGCCGGAGGCAGCGGGACGGCTGTCAGCCACGGGTGGGACCCCGACACCCCCTCCCGCGGACACCCCCAGGGTGTCCCCCTCCTCCCCAAGCCCTGCCGCCCCTCACCGTTGCTGCAGGTCGTGCCGGGGCAGCACATGGCGTCGCGCAGGCAGCGCTTGCGGCGTCTCCGGCAGGCGAGGCAGAGCGGGGCCCCCCCGCCGCGGGCCGCCCCCCCGCAAAACTCCTCGGGGCCGCAGTCCTCGTCCTCGGCGCAGGGGAAAGGCTGGGGGGGGGGCAGAGAAGAGGCGGAGGGGGTCAGCGGGGCGGGCACCCCCCATCCCCGGTGTGTGTCCCCGCCATGCCCGCTGTCCCGTCCCCCCCCATCCCCGGTGCATCCCCGCTCCTACCTGCCGGGTGGCGGCCGGCGGCGGCTTGTTGCTGCCGTCGAAGGGGGCGGCGGGGGCGGCGCTGGCCTCGGCCGCCCCCCCCGGGGGGGGTCCCTTGATGGCGTTGGAGCTGAGGCCGCCGCCGGGCGCCGCCGCCCGCCCCGCCGGGGCCGCGCAGCTGGGCGGCGAGGGGAGGCGAGCAGGTGGTGTGACGGCAGGGCTGCCCGGCGGGCTCCGGCGCCCTGAGGGGTGGGCGCCTCCTGCCTTGCGGGGGCCGCGCAGCTCAGCGCCGCCAGCAGCGCCACCAGCCCCCGCATCCTCGTCCCGTCCCGTCCCCTCCCGGCCCCTCGTCCCCGGTGCTGTCCCGTCGGCTCAGCAGCTCCCGCGGCCCCCGAGCAGCAGCTACCTGCGCTGCCCGCCGCCGCCTTTATACCCCCGGGGGCTGCCTCCTGCGCCCGCCCCCTCGGGGAGGAGGGCACGGCGGATGGGATTTCAAAGGGCCCCCGGGGGGTTGTGCCGATGAGCCCCCAAAACCACCCCCC